>BMAV01016346.1:0-44922 GCA_019973955.1 Trichonephila inaurata madagascariensis
AAAATTATATGGAAATGCCATCATCTAAAAACTTGTTATTTGTAATTTCAACTGCTCTTTTCTATCTTTAAAAAAGTACTCCATAATTAACAAACTTATCAAGTAGAGAAATACTGCTGATTTTTTAATGCATAAGAATCTATTTATATTAACTCGCATTTCTATTTAATTTAAAAAGTCGTATTTGATTGAAATTTTCAAAACTCCTGATTCAGGCCTTTTCAAAGTTTTGTGAGTGTTCACTTTTGGAAAAGGGCTTTAAGGGGAGGTGGGGGGATCAAAAATTAATTTAACAACCCACTTGGAAACGCCTTCGTTAGGCGCTAGGTGGCGTTGTTCTCAAAATCATTTTAGGAAAACAAATCCCAACACTTTGATTTTATCACCCCCAGAGGATAAACTTTTTACAAACACCGAACTGGCAGATATGCTTATGATTTACGGATTTGCATAAGGAAATGCATGAGCAGCAGAAAGGTTGTATCGTAAAAGGTTCCCACAGAGAGATGCGTTGGACCGTTGGATGTTTACTAATTTGCATCACAATGTTTGTGAATATGGATTAGTGCGAGGTAATAGTCACAGTAGGGGCGGACCACACAAGTGACTCCAACTCCCAACATGTTACTCGGGATTTCTTCGAACGGTATCCAACACATTTTGTTCCATGCATGGAACTGTTGGAACCCGTGGCCGCTTTTATTATACCTATTACCTCATAATGATCCCTATTCACACAGAAAAAAATCTGAAAGTCCGGTGCCTGTCTCTGCGGATTCCTTTAGCGATACAATTTTTCTGCTACTTGTGATTTTTCTTCTGCCAATCCGTAAATCATGTGCATATCCACCAAGCTTGGTGTTTGTAAAACGTTCCATACTCCTTCCTCTGCGGACGATGACAGGTCAAATGACTGCGGTAATGCATGTGAAATGTTGTCGTGAACACCCCCACCTAGCGCCGAACGAAGACGTTTCCGAACAATGGATTGCTATGCAAATCGAATCCTTTTTTGGACGTCTCTCGCGTCCTTCTTCTAACATAACTCCTAAGTTCTTTGAGGGCCCAAATTAAGGGAAAACTTTTCCAAACCCCAACCATGAAGAGAAACGGATGGGGAAATTCAAAATGAGATATACTTTAAAAGGTAGAAGCTTTGATGAGAATGGGCAAACCTAGAGATAACTTAGTGTGGAATCATTCGAACAAGTGTTAGCGTCCTATAGCTCGGGAAAAAAGGATATTTCATCTCAATTAAAATATAAAAAAATTAAGAAAGTCTGAATCTTCTCATCTAAAATTACGAAAGGTATTATTTCAACCTTTGAAGAAAAGTGACTCTAAAAAAGGTAATATTTTGTATAAAAGTTAGATTGACAGTTAATTAAATATAATTAAGATAAGTGATCTAGTTGGCGATCTGACTTAAATTAAAGGTTTGGGTGTTAACTCACACTTGAAGAAAGTTTTAAAAAAATAATTTAAGTTATTTTTAATAAAAGTTGTGTTAAAAATTACATAATGTCTCATCATTTAGAAAATTTCCCAAAACCCTCTACACGCGGATCCTAGACATATATCACAGGATGGTTTTGTCACAATTTTTTTTAATTCTGTTGGGAATCGGTGGGTGTAACGTATTACCTGAAATGTACTTTTCAGGGTCAGAGAACTTTTTAAAATTCCCTAGAAACAATAGAAAACCAAATACAGTTACTTGAAATCCCAAGTAATCTGTCTTTTAAATTTAAAAAAGTCATCTCAGGGAAGGGGCCCGATTGGTACTCAATTTTTGGGATCGGTGTTAGTGCAAAATACACCCAGGTTTCGCACACCCGGAAGCGAAGGTTTTTCCCCGCGGTCAAAAAAAGAAAAATTACAAAAATAAATTTTTCTTAAGCAGGGGGAAAAAATCAGGAACCCACTGATTTCGTATATGAATTATTAAAATTGAAAACATTTAGTTGGGGAAAGTCCCAACAGGTTGGTGGATCATATTTTTTGTTCGACTCGAACCACAGATCCCGGACTATTAGGTGCGCAATCCACAGAACACGGTACAACTTTTTGGGAAATCTTGGCTAAATTCAAAAAGGTATTTTGCAAAATTAAAGGGGTTCGAAAGATAATGTAGAAAAACGAGGGTCAAAAGCGCATAGGGTGCCTAATTTTGATGCTAATGGGAGAAACGGGGAAAATTTGAAGTTGGATGAACCAAATTAGTAGAAATGATTTTTATGAGAATAGCCGTCAAAGTAATAGGGGTTCGAGAGGAATAGATTTCAGAAATGATCGAGATTCAACAACAGGGGTTATCAATTTTGAAATGAGCGAAATGATAATTTTTAATAGAGGGGACCGTAGAAATAGGGGGTTTGGGAAAACAGTCGAGGCGATAGGATGCAAAGGGGACGATTAAATATTGAAAAATTAAAAATCAACCTCAAAAAGTATCAAAAAGAAACGCCAATTTAAACTTTCTCCGATATGTATATCACCAGAACTTCCCCCCGTTCCTATTTTTTAAATAACACATTTTTTAAAAAACGCTATGGGACACCGGAGCAGATAAATCAATTTTTCGGAAGAAGTATATAGAAAATATTTTTTTAAAACAAATTAAAAAACGCGAGCCCCGGGAATAAAAGCAAGGGGTGCAAAAACAGGGGATTGAGAATTTTAATATTCCCTAACAATTTGAAAAAAATTGGTCATTTCATGTGTTGACGGATTTGAATACCTGTATTCTCGGTATTGATTTTATAATGGGTCAAGGATCTATTGATTTTGATCTTGAAAATTTAAGATTCGCTGGTTGAAATAATAAGGTAAAAAAGGAAATTTTCAAGTTAATGGGTCAGAAATGAAGTTAAATATTATGGCTAATGTCTTATCGAAAAAAACATGTGGAAAATATAGTGGGGGAAAAATTTAGTATTGCCATAATCAGGGATTTGGTACTTACTTCTGGGAACAGTTAATAACAAAAAGAACAGAAAAATGACGGAATTAGGTCATATATATAGATATTTAGAAACCCGGAGAGATAACTCGGTTAATGCAACGGTGATATGTGAAGTGGTCCCACATTTCCGTCTAATTGAAGGATTGTTATTTTATGCGAAACACACACAACGTCATTGGAATGCGTGTATACATTCCAAAATCTTTAGGAATGTGTAAGAAGGAGGCGTTAAGGCCAATAGCTGGACACATGGGAAGATTTAAAACGTATCATAAATTGGGACGTTTTGTTATTTCCCGTACATGAAAATTCATTGATCAATATGTCTCTACATGCCATATGTGCCAAGTTAATAACTATAAAAACGCGTTACCAGCTGGTCGATTAAATCAATTATATCAAATTATCAAATGAGATAGTGACGTTAGATTTGTTAGGCCGTATCCTATATCTAGAATAAGACGTAATCGCTATATTTTAGTAATAACTTGATATTTCGGGCTGAAATTATACCTCTTAAAGGCCTCATCTCGTATAATAGCGGATATTTTTGATAACTTTATATCGTTATGGAGCTCAATAAAATTAATAGTGATAAATGATGCAATTTATATCCAGGAATTACGAGCACTTAGAGTGAAAGATTAGGCATAAGGCATGAGAGCTTGTTTGCATATAGACCACAAGCAAATCGAACTGAAAGAGTGTCTGAGATATAGTACAAATGATTGCAAATTATGACATGGTCAACATGATACTTGGGATCAATTCTTACGTGAGTTTAACGCTATTTGTACGGCGGTGAATGAAGAACAACGGAAATCACCTCTTTAATTATTTAGGGTCGAAAATTGATTACCCATTTCGAAAGTTGGTTATGCGGTTTTCGGAAGTTCCGCTAAAATACAAAATATCGAAAAAAGCTTTAGGAAGCTAGACTAAGTACGAAATTAAACAGGGAAGGTGGGAAAGATATTACATAATAGACAGAAAGACATAAAAAGTAAGGTAAATGATTGGGTCTTATTGAAACACACCCTTAAGTTCAGCGACTAACAAAGTCTGCGCTAAATTTAAACAAAAATTTGGAAGGACCTTTATAGAGTATTAAGTAAGAGAAACCAACAATAATATTATATGTAAAATCAAGAAAAAGATTAACTTGATTGGCATGGATCGAAATAAAGATTATATCGTCATGAAATGTGACAGGGTCGAAGATTTAGAACAGGTATCCCAAATAGTATCGAATCACGTCAGGAAACTAGTAATTCCGGAAAATGTACATCAAGGATTAAATGAGTCACACTATGGGGAAAGAAAAAATCTGCGGTGAAACGCGTAAGTTAGAGCAAAAGGGATTAGTCGCCAATCAAATCAATATAAAATACAGATAGGACCCATAAACGCAGATCACTGGTTAGATCGCTTCCCTAGTTCATTTGGAAATGACAGGGAAAAGTAAAAGGACAGGTTCAATAAAGGGAATAAAGAATCGGAGAGTCAGGGGAGACAGAGTGGACCACAGAAAATGGCACAAAAGAGAACACAATAATAAAAGACCTTTTTCATCCAGTACTATTTCTAGAAGTAGAAAGAAGAACAAGACAGAGAACAACTGAAGTTCCAGATGGACAGGCATTTCGCCTGCAGCACGCCTGAGAAAAGATCAGGGTCGAATAACCAAAGGAAGCAAGACCTAAAAAGAGCGGATTACAAGCCCTACAGCAATCATCATAAGGAATTCCGGTGCAGCCGAAGGAAGAGAAGAGGAAAAGAAAAGTGGTAGCACCTCATCATTGGACGTCTGTGGTGGGAGACCGAATATAAAACTCAGGTTGTATTGTTTCATTTTTTATGATCTTCCAACAAGTGGTCGGAAGAATTATTGCAAAAGAAAAAAGTCTGGGCGGTGTTTAAAAGTTATAAGCCAAGCAAAGTTAACACTACAATGAGTGTATATTTTGTTATTTTTGGAACTTTTGAAGCACATTTAAAATTTTTTCTGGAAAACAGTATGTATTGCATTTGTTGCTTCGATATGTGACTTCGTGAGATACGACAATTCCTTTGGTTATTTGTTATAATGGTTTTATTGAAAATGTTTGTAATTGTATAATATGTGTATATATATATGTTGTTGTATTGTTCCGTATTATGAGGCATCTGGTTCAGGGAAACGCGGCGTAGTCAGGGCACTAACAATAATAATAACGGCGCTGCGCGGCTCATTGGGAGTTTTTTTGGAACCAGATGTGGGGATGAAGATGAAAATTTATTTATTGTGATTTACAAATAATGCTATATTTTATAAAGTATGCAAGCTTTATTGGTATTACATAGCTTATAAATTGGAAACAGTAATTTAGAGAGTTTTTCATTTCAGGAGACAGACCCTGAAAATTGTGTAGAAACTCTACAGTGAAGTAAGTAACTTCAACACGGAAAAAAAGTAGGAGCAGAAAATCAGCTCCATATGAAATAATGATACAGATGCAAAGTTTGGGTCTGCGCACCCAGGAAAATTTTAGAAAATTTAAGTGTATAGTTACTTTAAGAGTATATATGTAAAAAGTGAGAGTGAGCAGAATTAAGCAGTAATTATTAATGTTGGCCCTGAATGGTGGGTAAAATTTTGGCCTGCAGTTTAAATTTAAAATTAAGTTGAATATTATAAATTTAATTCTAGGATGAGTAATGAAAATTAAAGGAATCAAGATAAATATTGGAAATTATAAAAAGTTAAATGAGTTTAGATTAAAATTTAAATAAAACTTAGAAAGCGAAGAGATTCAGAAAATAAAAATTTAGGCACGTAATTTATTAAGGGCATTGAGAACCCTTAAGTAAATCACGTTTTAGCTTCTTAGGAGGGGATTTGGCTGACGTCTCTCGCGTCCTTCTTCTAACATAACTCTAAGTTCTTTTGACGGCCACGATTAATGGCAAAACTTTTCCAACCCAATACCAAGAAGAAATGGATCGAATAATACAAATGAGATGCCACTTTAAAGGATAGAAGCTTTTCAGAGATAGCGGCAAACCTAGGGAATAACTTAGTGTGGAGTCATTCTGAACAAGTGTTAGTCGTCATAGCTCTGGAAAAAGGGATACGTTCTGCATCTCAATTAAAATATAACCTGCAAAGATTAAGAAAGTCGAATCTTCTCATCTAAGAATACGTAATAGGTATTACTTCAACCTATGAAGGAAAGTGACTCTATAAAAAGGTAATATTTTTGTATAAGAAGTTAGATTAGACAGTTAATTAAATTATAAGATAAGTGTCAGTTGCGCGATCGGGACTTGAATATAAGGTTTAATTGGTTAACCCTCACTTTAAGAAAGTTTTTTTAGAATTAAGTAATTTGTTATTTTAAAAAAGTTGTGTTAAGAATACATAATGTCTCATCATTTAGATAATTCCACACCCTGCTTACGCGGATCCTACTAGACATAGTCAAAAGGATGGCTATGTCGCATTGTGACCCCCTACCCCCCTTTAAAAACTTTTCCCCAACGATCCGGGGCCCCCTTTGTTTTAGCGAAATATCATTACAGAAGCAGTTTTCATAAAAGGAGAATGTTTTGAAAATAAAAATGGCCTTTTTTTTTCCTTCTTATTAAAAAATGGCATTTGAACAAATTTTTCTTATAATATTCTTGCAGCAATTGTATTACTATATTCTAATTCAAGTGTGACACTAAATATCCAAAAAAATTATTCTGTTATATGCTTTTGTGTAAAATCACGGTTCCGATTGTATTTGTAAATACAACCTTTTTTAAATGGCGGAGTCTCAACTTCCGTTTTTCAATATTTTTTTTTCTCTAATGGGGCTACGTATTAGCAATTATACCTTTGCAGACCTAGTACATTCCCCAGGAGCTTGTACACTTTTTAGTGCGGCACCATATAGGCGATACCAAGTGCCCGATTATTTTTACGCCAGTTTTTCCCCCAGGGGGGAATTGAGCCTGCCTATGCGGGGAAATTTGCCTGGGGAAATTTATTTTTTTTGGGGGCATCCAAGCCAAACGGACACGCGAGGGTTTTTTTCCCATGCCACATAATCATACAAAATGTCCGCAGTCGATTCTCTGCATCCTAAAAATCCACGGACATGGGCCAGGGTCGAACATGCAAAATTAGATACAGAGGGCTAGCGACGAATCAACTACGCAACCCAGCCAGCCGTTTTTCAAATTAAATTGAAATATAAGAAAAAAGAATAATTTTCATTGTTAACAAACAAATATTTTTTTAGTTTAATAAATAAATATGTAAACAAGGTAGAAGACAGTATGACTAGGTAAAAAGTGAGATAAAAAAAACCCTTGAATCTTACAATGATTTTGATAATAATGATAAGCAAAAATCCAATTTAATGTTATCTTAAAAATATGTTTTTCTATTTTCGTTGTTAAATTATTTCTTATCATTTACATACCGGAATTTAACAACATTTTTTTTTCTATATATTCCCGACAGCATAATAATCTTTCCACCAAAAGATTACATACGTGCGGAAAGAAATTCTTTCGATTTTTGTTTTTGATTTATTTACTGTACACTCCAAACTTTCATTCCGAGTATATTTCAAAATATGAAGAAGAAAGAAATGCTATTCGTTCAAATTCATTAAATTACCGAGATAATTTCGTTCAAATCTGAGCTCGAAATCTGTGATGCAACATAATTTGCATACAAGATGCGTGCTTATCATTTCCTGGAGTTTCATTCTCAAAAAACATTCCACTGAAGAAGCCCCGAGGAATGAATTTCCTTCCACACAAATTGCCTTCTTAAGATAAGTGCAGAAGTAGAGCCGGAATGCAATTTGGAGAGATATCACTTTTTGTAAAACTTTTGTTTTCTTGCTATTTAATGGCAAATTAAAATTTTAAGTGACCGAAACAACGTTCAAAACTATGATTTTAAATAAGTGTACAAATGGATAATTTTTTTTTTTGGTACTTAGTGTCCGTTAACCCGGAAAAGGGTGCGCGGGGTACAGAGTCACCCCAGGATAACTAAATCGTTAATTCTGGGGAAACTGTTTATTTGTTGTCAATGACCTTGACAGTATCCTTCTATATGATAGTCTTTATGGGAACTAAAATGTATTTGTCGCATATCTCCCTCATTTTTTGGAAGTGTCAAACGTTTTTTTTACAATCTTAAGTTTTTTGTTTTGACTGAATTACCCACGCGACCACTTTCGTTCTAAAATATTTTCTATGAACACACACATGCTACATTTTCCCCTGTGTACAACTTAGTGGTTTTGATTGCTGTGCAGTACGACTTATTATGGTTTATAAATGTAAATGAGCAGAATATAAAAAAAGAAATGGTGATCTGTGATCTCTATTGGAAGGAAGTTCAAACTAATCAGGCAAAGGAAGAATCTGCAGAAAAAATGCACATTAATCATGATTAAGAAAGTATATTTGAGAAAAGCAAATGAACATGAACGTTTAATTAAAGGAAAATTTTCAGATGCTACCTAAAATACTTCAACAAGAAAAATATGAAGCCATAAGTGTACCACAAGACACACTTCGCCCTGTCAAAAAAACACAAGCAAGAAAAAGATTAACATGCTATTTGTCGATCATCAAAGGACAATAAAACTATAATAACTAGAGAAAAATATGACAGTTTTGCTTGCAAATAAAATTCCTGTAATGTTAATGAAAAGTGTCCGTGATTTGTGTCATTCATTAAAGTCACTCACATTTTGAAATTTCTTGGTTAAGTTCGATTGATATTTTTTTCAAACTATCAAAGAAAAATTGAAAAGTCCTTTAAAAGTAGGTAAGTATACGTTCTCTTAATTAAATTATTCATAGGAATTACAATTTTTATCGTATATAAAAAAAATAATTGCAAAAAAGTTTTGGGTGTCTCAGCAAGCGTGACCTTTTGTTAGTACCAATGCGCCCTCTTCCGGGTTTTAAATTAGAATATACATACAGAATTGTATTACAAAAAAATTTACAAGAAAAAATTATTTAAATGCAATTTTCACGAAAAAAAATAAAAAAGAAGAACATATTTTCAAAACATCCTCTTTTTATGATAAATGCTTCAATAATAATAGCATTTTTCCTATATATAACTAATAATTCTATACCGGAGTTGAACTAAAATTTTTGAAATGTACTTTTTAGAAGTAAATTTATTCACATTTTATTATATCAGAGTAGAGAAATTTTAATACCAAAAAAAAAAAAACTGTTACTGTTGCAATTGATTGAAAATAATATGAATGTTTCAAAAATTCTCATTTTTGCCATTCTTTCTTCATTTTACAAATAAATCATTTTTTTTTTGTAATAATATTTGTAAAACTGTTTTATATGTATATTCTGATTCAACTGACACTAAAGGTAAAAAAAAAAAGTACATATATGTATATCTATTTATACGCTTTTTCAAAATTACGGTTTCGAAAGCAGTTAGTCACCTTAAAACTACTCGAACACAAATAATTAAAAAAGCACGGACATTTTATACATCAATTTTTTAATTTATAAAGATGAATAACCAGTTGGATTACATTTGATGAATTCGATGTGTTTTTTTTTAACAATTTATGGTTGAAAAATACTTAAAAGGCCAAATATAAAAATGGAATCTGATTATTTAATCTTTTGTCTCCCTTTTTAACGTTTGCGAAGTGCAATACAAAGCCTTAACACTAAATAAGTAATTTATTAATGGCTAAATATGATACAATGTATGAAAAGGAATATGGATTCAAAAACAATTTATTATTGATGTTTGTTGCAAAAGTGAGCTCAATTCATGATGACCACATGAATATGATATCGTCCTCACAGTCTAACCATGATTTTAATTTAAAAGCATAATTGTTCTCTTGGTGTTACTTAAGACTGCTTACATTGAAAATGTCTTTTTTCGACTACATGAGGCAATTGTTTTTTATTTGTAAACCTTTTAGAATTTTTTTTTTCCAAAAAGAGTTTTTCTTCTTTCTTTACACGAAATATAAATAAAGTTATAGTAATTTTAAAAAACATCACTCAATGCAAAAGTGGACCGGAAGAAGCATTTCAAAATCGGAAGTTGCCAAAAATGGCAATTTTTAACCCAATTTCTATAGTTTTTTCACGTTTTGTAATTTATAAATTATATTTCTGTAATTTTTCTAGTGTTTCAGCCACTACTCTTATTATACTTATATTAGTATACTTATTTCTTGCTAAAAATTAACAACAGATAGTCTTGTTTTTGTTCTAGCGTGTGTTTTGCTCAGTTAAATGCTTGGTCTCTTTTTATAACGAAAATTTATGTTTGACGATAAAATTTAGCTTAAATATTTTAAGTATGGGTCATGGTAATAACCCTTGCTCAGAAAAAGCAAAAATTTGCAGGAAATCAGTATACGAACAAACTCTTTACCAGATGCATGATATTTAATAACTAAACAAGATAATGTTTTGAAATTTTGTGGAAATGCTTTTTATTCTATATCTTAAAGTGAACTATAAGTTTTGTTGTAGGTTAAAGTTTTTTTTTTATGTAGTTTTTTATATATATATAAAGAAAAAGCTAAAAAAATTGCAAAATCTTCATATTAGAATGTATAAATGCTTGTAATTTTTTTCAATTTTAATATTAAATTTTGGTCCATTTTGAAGAACACTATAGTATGTGTATTTTGTATGAAGGAAATTACGGTAATTGCGTTAGAATTTTTTTTTACAGTGTTACCCGTTTTAGTAAATGTTTGGTAAAATTTCCTTGAAAACAGCCAATTTTTCTAAAAATACAATATTTATTTTAAAATTTTTATGAATTTACATATTTTTTTTTCTATTTTTCTTCCTAAAAACACACAAATAGTTTCAAAAATTTGCTTTTATAAAAAAATTGGGTCAGAAGGTAGGCATGCGATTCTCATGTATGTTCGAAAAAACGTATAACTATAACTAAGCGAATCATTAAATACACGTAATTATATCCTTTGGATATGTTGTCTTTTAGCAAATTTTAATGTTATGTTTTTTGTTTTTTCTTTTATTCTGGATGTTTTTTGAGCATTGTATAGTTTACCAACCAGCGCATTTTGAAACTTTGTAATACCGGGGTAAACAAGTTGTGTTAAAAATTGCCTGTAATTTAAAACAGTACTTGAAAAATTGCCATTAAGTTAAAAATTGCATGTTAAAACTACCTTTAATTTAAAGTTGTACATTAAAAATAGCATTTGATTTAAAATTGTACGTTCAAAATTACCTATAAGTAAATAATTGATTGTAACATGAAATTTTATGTTCAAAATTGCCTGTTAGATAAGTAAACTTGCCTTTGTATTGTTTCTCCTATAAAAAAAAAAAGAAGAGTTTTTTGTTCAATAAGGGCTGAGTACAGAGAGGATTGTTTTCCGGGCGCTGACAGTTTGTAGCTCTAATTCCTTTTGGATGAGTTCAATCAATCCCCTTGGGCATTCCGCCAATAGTCATCACGTCGCTTCGAAGTCTGTCGTTAATATACAATCAATCAATCAAACAGTAAACCACAAAAATATACGCTATTCCATGGGTCGGCAACCTTATAGCTGTGGTGTGCCGAACCAATCTACCCATATGAATCAGGGTGTCGCGCAGTATGAGATATTTCAAACAATTATATTTCTGGGGAGCCATATATATAGACTTAGAGCATAGGTTCTCAACATGGGCGTTTGAGGTTTTAGGGAAAATTAGGAGGCGTTGAGACGGCACGGAGGAACTTCAACAGATTAATCAAATACAGTCTAAAAAAGAATCACGCGGATTATATACTATCAAAAGTATTTATAATGCTGGTTACTTTATTTTGATTGCATATATTTAAATCATTTCTATCACGTGTTTGAAAATTCACATATTACGGTAGTTCGGGAAGTGGATGAAAAACCTAAAGATTACATTACATTTAGACCTACATTAAACTGAATTATACAGTAAACTTTAATTTCTATAGCGTGTACGTGTTGTCTTTGTGATCAGTAGGAAAAATGTTCATTCCACTGTATTTCATTACGTATATTATCCAAGAAATATAATTAAATATGTTAACCACAGGAATTAACGTGTGATGCTTTAAAACAAAGGTTCCCAAACTTTTTTCTCTCATAGACCCCTTGCCATGTTTTCAGGTTTGGGGTAGACCCCTGCTTACCTAATATAGGATTTTTACAAATTTACCAATTTAAATGTCTTTTTGACACACACAGCTGGTATAGATTTACTTACTTTAAACGATTTAAATTTCTAACTTAAGTGAAGTATGGTGTTTAAACTTAAGAAAAACATGTTATTTAAATTAAAATTTAATTAATAAATAAAACAAATGAGCAACAAACAAATGCTTTTAAAGGGATGAATAAATCTGGTGCTCCAATAACAATTTTTCAACATTCGGAATCAATCTTGTCATGTTTAACACTAAATCTCCTCGGTAGAAGCGTACAGACCTTATTTTCCCCCTTTCTTTTTTTGTTTTGGAGATTGGCAACCACACTGAAACTTCTTCACACTAGGAAAAGTAATTAAAAATTTTCTCACGGTATTCCATAATTCGTGACAAATGACAGGTACGTATTTTTAAAGCCAAAATTGCGAACATGGTTCTTGTTTTAATGAAATTTATGCTGTCATCTTGTAACTACAGATAAACCTTATTAAAATCAGTAAATAAATCTATTAAATAGATAAAATCTGGTTTCCACTTGACTAAATTTTCTTTTTAATTAAAATCATGATTTAGTTTAATGAGAGCCACCATCATAGACTCCCATTTACACCTCATGGACCCCTAAATTATTTTTTTGCTGACGTGGACCCCTTGCAGGTGTCATAGACCCCTGGGGGTCTATATAGACCACTTTGGGAATCACTGCTTTAAAGGCTGTAACTGTCAGTTTTTTTTTTTTAATTTTATTTTGAAAGCAATAGTTTATTGTGAATTACTACATATCATCAAAACCTTCCTTCAAAATCGTCTTTATAACAGGTAAGCTAAAATTTTTATTCCACTCTTTTAAATAAAGAAGAAATTCAATAGCGTTTCAATTCCAACAATATCCTATCTAAAACTAAAATATGTAATATTGCACATTTAAATATATTTGTGGCAATAGCTATTTTAGATTCGCAAGTAAAAAAATTGGGGCTTTAGAAAAAAAATTAAAGATTTATGTTCTATTAGTAATACAATATTATTTTAAAACTAATTCTTTTTTTCACCATGTATTATGTACGCTCTTATTTCTCTTGAGTGTTAGGGTACGGTATCGAAATATTCACTAGAAAAGGGGGCGCCAGTTCAAAAAAGGCTGGGAACCTATGATTTAAAGAATATAGAGGCCAAGAATACAAATTTAGAGATTAATTATAAAACAGTTATACATCATTTAAAGATAATTATTAAAACCTGAAAAATGTTTCTTCATATATTAACCAGCTGTGAAAGATTTGCCTTTGCAGCTACACAATGAGCAATTACGAAACTACATTCCGTCGTTTGTAATTTGGTTCAAAATGTTTTACAAAAGATGTTTCTTAGATTAACAGCTCTTTTTATAACTTCACATTTCTTAAAGACATTCTCAAGTGTGGAATGATGTTTAATTCGGAAATGTCTTCGTACACTTGACGTGTGACATAACACACATGCGGCACGATCTTCTTGTACGAATCCATTTTCATTCGTCCAAGAGTCTTCAAAACCACGAACATAAAGTTTTATTTTCTTAGTGTTCTTTTGATCTAAATACGTAGGTATGAAACTTCGCAATGATTAAACAATAATAACAAACATAAAGCACACAAACGTATGCAGGCTAATTCAGCATAATCGTTTTATGGTAGAGAATTGAAAGCGAGAAATAGCCTTTAACTAAAAATGTGCGAAGCCCAGAGAGGAGAGATAGAGTGATTTATCTTATAATTATGTAAACTGGTGTATAGTGCCACTGAGAATTGCTCGACGTGCCACAGGTTGCCGCGATCTTTGCGATATTCTCTGCTTACCTAAAATATAAAAGATGAGTAAACGTTACGTAATTTGCGTGTAGTCCAGCGATACTTAATCTGAGGCCTGCGGACCGCAAGCGGCCCACCGAGCTTTTAAGTGGCCCAGTCATGACCCATTGCTCTGAAAAATTCAGTTATTTAAGAACAATGCATTAAAAATATGGTGAGAAATTCTTTGACAAGAAATCAAATCTATCAGCTTTGCTTTTTTGCTGTTGAAGTCGTGCGACTGCGAATTGATATTCTTTTTCCTATTTGTAACGGTTATGGTTAGTGATAACAGACAACAGTAGAGTAGCGACAATTTTATGGGTGGAATTAATTTTTAACAATCCTTCATACCTTGCAAGCGAAAAATATTCGAACGTTTTGGAGGTTTGACTGTTTAGTAGTGAAAAACAAACATGGATCAGTACTTGTTTGATTTGTCACGAAAGTGCGGCATTTAAAAATGCCTGTAAGCAGAATCCTTCAATGACACTTTCACTCAGATCTCCGTAAAGAGATGTAAATAGGCTTTATTGAATATTCTTTACAATAGCAATAAAAGTGTTTGTCAGCAGTAATGTCGCAGGAGCAGAGACTTCACATGAAGTTTGTTATATTATTGATAATCATATGGGAAACCGTTTACTGATGCAAAAAGAATTGTGAAGGAGCGTTTCTAAATTGCAATAATTTGAAGTGTTATTATGACAAAATAATAAAAACATAAAATAATAATTAAGAAGCAAACAGGAGTAAAAAAATTTTGATTTCCTTCCGATAAATATTTTTGATCAATTTTTCACATTTTAAATTTCAATGTTATCTTGATGCCAAGCATCCCGTTTTAGCCTCATGTTGCATACACTTGAAATAGCTAACATATGTGTGCGGCCCGCGTGATATGGCTGACATACGTATGCGACCCAGAAGAAAAAAAAAAGGTTGAGTACCCCTGTTTTAAAGCATTCAGTTGTGAACTGAAATTTTATATATACGATTGTTTTGGATGACAATATGATTAACGATAATTAATAAAAATTAATTGCCACTTAATATTGTGATTCTGTGTCATATGTATATGCATATTTAAATTAATTGTAATTATTTAATAAAAAAGTAACTAAAATAAAAATTTTCTTTGTTGGACCTTTCTTTGTTGGATTGACTTTATTTTTTTATATTACTTGTTCTCATTAAAAATAAGAAAATAGACATGCAAAAATCTAAACGATAAATGGGGTAAAAATAACCTCAACCGAAAACTTCTCAATAATCTCAAGGCATTATGATTCCAATCGAGTTTCGCAACTGGAAGACCTTCCGCGCCATACTCGGAGCGTTACATGAACTCCCCCCTTCTTAGTTCCTTCACGACATCTTCTCAAACAACAAACAAAAGAGATTCCTTTGCATACGACCATCACGACATCCCATTCCAATTCCTGGTCACGCACACCTCCGGTGATACATCACCCGTTTTGAAAAACGTCCGTCCTTGACAAAAGGAAAGTTTTGACAAAATAAAAGAAGGATCGTCGGTTTATTGAATTCTTACGACGGTCATTTGGCCGATAGGTATCGACGTGGAACCAGACTGTTGAGGAGATTTTTATTACCAATCACGGAGATGAGTATCGGCGGCGGAGATTTCTTCCCTCCTTCACTTAAAAATGCTTCCGGTCGCGTTGTTTTGTCCTCCACTAAACCCGCGGAAATCGTGGGTGGGCTGCTTATTTTGTCGATTGGGCATAAACCTGATCAATAACTCCCAGAGACACTTTAGTCTGAGAATGTGGAGGGGGTTGTGTCTTTCTCAGACGAGAAAAGTCTTTTTCGAAGATCGATCGCGTAAATACTTATGAATCAGTGGTCTTCAAACTGTGTTCCATGGAACCCTGGGGTTCCATAAGACATACCCAAATGTTTCATGAGTCGCAGTAAAAAAAATCGAAAACTTATAAATATGTATGAAAAATTATTATTTCTACTAGCTGGTATACCTGTTCTTCGCACGGGTGAATTGAAAAATTAAACAATACGGACTGAAGGATAAAGAAGTTTTTTTAATGAGTTAATTTTACGTAAATTGCAAATTAAACACACAAAAAAAGCTTTTTGTATACCTCAGCTGAACAAAAAAAAACATGTTTGTTAAATTTTAAGTCTGTAGATCTAAAAGCTGACTAAAGCAGTCTGTAGCTGATATAAAAAAGGATTTTTTTTTTTTTTATTTATAACTCCCCGTAACTCTCTTGTGGGTCATTTTTGAAAACACAACTACTAAACTGATCTCTAACTCATCAAAAAGTAGCTTACATTATTTTAAATTTTTTATTGTAATGGGCGTTTTAAAATTATATTACTTTATTTTGCAATGATATCTCTTAAGGTAGTTGAAATATTCTTATGAAACTTTTTGAGTTTGTTTCTAATAAATAATTTGTACTTATAGGCTTGTTACTTTTAATGTAATTGCACATGAAAAAGGAGTTTTTTTCATGTCGAACCCCTGTATTTTATAATTTTATTGCAAATTGTAAAACTTAAAAAAAAAAACCTGATGTATAGTTAAACATTAAAGAATTGTATTCCTGCGAAAATCTCATTTATTTTTGAAATATATATACATTTTTAAAGTTGTTAGCAAAAGAGCAAATTTTTGTAATATTTTGGTTTAGATTTCTCGATATTTTGAAAAATATATCAAGAAAATTATTATCAAACTATCAAAAAATATTGAAAGTCATATTTTAGAAAATTGTCTCCGAACCCAGTCGGATACCTTAAGAAAGAAAATGAAGCCTAAGGTCAAGTCACTGTTTCATGTGAAACCCATAATGGATTCTATGATTATTAATGTCGCATTTCAAAGCTTCACAAGGTTTATTGTCTACTTATCTTGTTATTTTAAACCATGGTAAATTGACCAGGATGTCACCAGAGGTGGGACCCTTCTGAACTTCAAACATCAGCACAACGCCAATGAGAGGACATTTTACCCTCGAACGTGCATCAAACCCCTTACACAGAAACTGTTTAATGGCACCAGAACTCTGACAACGACACAACTGATTGGTTGATTGTACATTTTCGTCACGTTCAGAATCTATACAAGGGCTACTGACAACCAACCTCAAAATTCTGAACCATGGTCAAGTGAAAAGGACGGCACCTGAACTGGTACCTACTTTTCAAACTTCCTCACATCAAAGTTAACTAATTTTAGTGTATTTTTAACTAGATTTAGTGTGCATCAGCACGTTATTCCTACTACGATGCATTACCAGCATCCCTCTGCACGTCAGGTGTTTAGTGGCACCAGGACACGAGCTTACGACTCGACAGAAACTACGCTGGTCACAAGTTAATGACCACTCGGCTACAATGGCATGATGCATTTCCGTGGGGAAGAAGTTCAGTGAATACTAAATTTTTTGGGTCATTTTAGCACTTCCAAATAAAATATTTTACTAAGTATTCTTTTTAAACACCCTTTCATAAGCTTCATTTGCATGTAACGGATTCTTGAACTCAAAGGTCAGATTAATTCAAAATTTTGATCACTTTTACAGGACCGATGACGATACAATAATTTAATAACTTTGTTCCATTGTCCTGATCAGGGTCAGCAGGATTAACGATTTCCCATTTTCAGATCCCATCCCGCTTCTGGCGACTCATTTCAGATCCCATTTCCAGATTTGGAAACTAAAAGATTAAGTTACAACTTAGTTCGCTTAACTATAAAAGGATGTTTTTTAGTTTTTTTAACTATACTTTATTTTAATAATAGTTATCCTGGATCTACTATTTTGCAAAAATGAAAGAAAGTATTTCATGGGATTGAATTAATTATTAAGTAAAATAATTCTGAAATAATAAGTGAGTAATGTGTGAGTCAATATTTTACACAAAATTCGAAAGTCCATTTCTGCTGTTGAATAAAATAACGAGGAATATTCAGATGTTATCTTCGTCATTTAATCACTGTCAACCCACAGTGAAAATTGCAAAATGAGTTCCTACCGTGGAATTGTTTTTATTATTTGAGACGTATACATGAATTACGAGAAATGCTTTAGGGAAAACAGGGCTCGAACAAGGAATCCGATTTACATACAGTAGAAGGTCGTTTATCCGAACGTTTATTATCCGGAGCTTCAAATATCCAGAGCAGTTTTTTTTTCTTTTTTTTTGTCAACAACATGTATTGTAAATAAATGCGTCTTTGAACAGAGCAATGCACAACAGTTGTTACGCGTGAGGTCAAAAATGACGGGAAAACTCAAGGTCTGGGATATTTGGGGAATTTCAGCTGTGTGATTTGGTAAACATCTGCGCAGAATATTAGGTCAGTTTGTTTCCAAGTGAGGGGGTGCATAAGTGAACGTACACACCCCTTCAGAGATAAAACGAAGGTGTACAATGATACAGCGAAAAATAAGTGATTATTTTCCACAATAAAGGTAAAATTGCGACATTTTGCACCTATTTTGCTTTATCTTTCAGCACGTTTCCAGTATATGAGGATTTTCAATATTCGTATAGTGTCCGGGTTTCATATACTGCATGGATATCATTCGACTATCCGAACAATCGCGTATCCGAACGGTGTCCGGTCCCAATTTTGATTCGGATAAACAACGTTCTACTGTGTTGCCAGCCACGCGCTCACATCGTTTTTCCAAGTTAAACGAGCTGAATTCTTGGCATGAATCAAAACAAGCTTCGAAAATGAGCATAAGTGGAATAAATTACTTTTTATTGAAGAGTTAATTAAAATATTTGATATGAATTATAATTAATTTTATTTGCCATAGTGCATTGTAGCTCTTATTTAAATTTTTTTGTTACCTCATCATTTAGAACTTCTACATATTAAATCTATCTAGTGTCAAAGTCCTTGGAACCATGTGAAACTAAATGCTTTGTTTATATCCTTGAGATGTCAAAACACGGAAGAAAAGGAAAATTTGCTGCCTCAAAATGAAGCATTAACTTCCATTAAAATTGTACTTTTCTTTTAACTACAGCGATTTTAGAGATTTATATTTACAATTAGACAAAGATAAATATATATATACGTATATAGCTCTAACAATGCTTTTTCAAAAAAAATACGTATTATATGTATTTATTACTATAAATTTTGCATGTTGTTATAGTAATATCTATATAACTCAGCTATTCTCTCTGTCATTTATATTATTTTTATACGTGTTTAAATTTTGCATTTTTAAAAGAATTTTTCCACATAAAATTGCTATCAAAACGGATGGTGCATATTAAATCGAATATGGCTTCAAAAGTTTTCACGTGGAGTAGTAGTGTGGAAGTTTTATGAATTAGAGACCAGCACTCACTATCTGATTTAGATTCCAAATTAAGATATATATCGTTATTAATTCTTATACTGTTTCTAGAAAGACGCCAATCAAGTCGAAAGCAACTATATAAGTATTCATTTTCGAAATAGAGTCCCATGTAATTACTTCTCCACATTTTTTTTTATTCAAAGGGACAGGCGCGAAATTTAAAAGCATTAAAAATACATATTCTAACTTAAAAAAAGTTAAAAAAGAAACTTAACTTAAAAGTTAAAAAAAAAATAATAAAAAACGCGCTTCTATAGTTAATTGAACTCGAATGTAATAGTTCTTAATATAAGAATAAAATGATTAACGAGAAAATAATTCTCATTGTGGTAAAAGCGTGGAGGGGGAGAGATTGCTTTGTGCTACATTTTTAATTTTTACGCTAATTCTGCATTTTGGAATAGAGCTAGTAGAAATTATAACAATTAATATCAAACGCTTTTACACAATGGTATTGGTACAGTTAATCCTCAATAAATGTCCATTTAGTTCATTAAACAAAACACGTAGTTTTATTTTTCAGCCATAATTTATTCTTTATTTTTTAGTTTGATCTAAAATAAAAACGTGTTTTTAGTTTTTTAAACTATCATTTATTCATTGATGAATTAATCTTAAATGCGTCTTTTTTTAGAGTCTGAAGTACCTACTGGCATCCTACCAATGCATTAATACGGTCTGGTTTGCAAAATGTAGGATCAGCCAACTGAAGGAAATCTGGAGGAAATAAGCGTGAAATATTTTCTGCGGAAAAAGGTTAAAGTCAAAGATATTTTTCACTTAAGAGTTCAATATTTTCTCTGAAGCTTGCATCAGCATTAGACATAAAAGTACATTTTTGAATCTGAAAATTTGTATATGTAATTATTTATTTGACTTCTCTGCATGTTTGCAGCTATTGGGCGATGAAGCAATGAATGTTTCATTCCACATATCTGACAAAAGAGCTTTATTTCTGAGTTAAGCAATTAGAACATAATTTTTTTCACATGCTCGAGTCTTTTCCTCAGTTCCATTTTCAGAAAAGCTGGACAATTGCTTATATTATGGTAAAAAATTGCTGACGCACCCTCTCCTTTTTCATGTAAAGAACACTTTTTGTATCTGTATTAAACATGCACCTTTTTCGCTAAAATTTGTACTTAAGGTATCCGACTACTTGCGACAACTTTTTTTAGAAATAATGGAGATATGGGGATTTTTTGTGATTTTTATATTTATTTAGTATATTTTAAGGAAAAAATTCTAAAATTGATAAAAGAAAAAAAAATCTATTATTATTAAATGGGAAAAACTAGTACAAATGTACAAAAATTACGCATAAACAGGGCTATAAAAGATTTTAGGAACAAATTCTCAATTTTTTAGTACAGTGTATTTACTTTGTTATTCCTACTGAAGTATTGACCTTCAGGATAGAGAATATTTTAATTTTTACAAAACTAGAGCTCTTTATCTTATGATTGTACGAAATTGCTTAAAAAACATTGACTATGATACACATGAGAGAGGTTGCAAATTTTGAAATAAAACAGTGATTGATAAATCTGAAGATCAAAATACTTCTGCTGTTATGGGGAACATAAACAAATTTCAGCCAATTATTTTCAAAACTTTTGAGCAATCGCTGTGTCGTTTGGTTCTTCGAAAAAACACATTTTCGGTAAAACGCATTTTAAAGTTTTACATCTTGTGTAAAGTTACGGCATCTGCTTTTACTAAAACAGCTTGTAGTTTTGTTCTAGTGGAGGAAAATAAAACACTTGGTATTGTTGATAAGCTAAAAAGATGGCCTATAAAATAAAATCATAAAAGAATTTGTGAATTTTTGAAAAAAATCATATTTTAGGGTAGTCGGATACCTTAAATCTTAGTCGCGAAATCTGGAATTAGTCGCCGAATATGGAAATGGTACATGGTATTAGTAGTCAAATCTGGAATTAGTTTCCAAATCTAGAATTTGTCATCCCCGATTATCCTGATCAGGACAATGGGACAAAATTATGAAATTATTGTATTGTCATCACAATCCTTGACAAGTGTGCAAAATTTCGAATTAATCTGACCTTTTAAAATAGGTAAAAATTGAGTTCAAGATTCCGTTACATGCAAGCGAAGCTTCTAAAAGCGTGTTAAAAATTAAGATTAAAAACATATTAAAATAAAACAATAAACAGTCATTTAAGAATGCGTTGCTCACATCACCAACACATTACAATACGTAATATTCGTTTATTATATAATTCAATAATCAATCAACAGAGACACATATTTTACTAATTTCTGAAAAGAAATCGACGTGATTTGGATCTATTAATTTCAAAAACTACACCCACACATATATACGTACCACAAAAAGCATTTCATTTCTTTTAAAAATTATTAAAATCCCACAAAATTCATAACACAATTATTCAAATACATTGCAAGCTCTGGGAGAAAAAAAAACAGAACAAAATATATGTTAATTCTTTTTTTTCGGTTCCTTTCTGTGAGATCTTGCCATCGTGATTGACCCCATACTATATCCACAATTATCCGAAGAAAACAATATTAAGTGTAAGCCAATTGCTTTAATGGAATAAATTTCAGAACATATTTTTTCATCTCCCTGACAAATTTAAAATTTAGCACGTATTTCTGTGTTTTTGGAAAGCAGAAAATGAAAATCCGTGGGTATTTTAACAATGGAAGCCGTAAGATATTTTCGCTATTGAATATTTCAATAATAGTTTCGTGTACCCAAAACAAATTTTCAGTTGCACAGCTAAAGAAAAATACGTAAGTCAGATGGGGTTTCTGCATAAATTGGCCTGCAAAATTTCCATTTTCTTAAAATAATAATAATAATATGAGGTGAGAATTGCTGAATTATACATTAGATTTAAAAGCGTGCATTGAAATGTGGTGTTGCTTTAGATGAATTGGAAATATTAGAATATAGCAAAAAGAATCCAAGCAAAGCTTATAATTATAAGACATTTTATGATATGAATAATTTTGTCAGTTTAATCTGATTCAAAATAAGGAATACCAGTTTTTTTCGATAAATACCATACTTTTCGAATTAATTGGGACAAACATTTTTTTTCTTGTCTGAGTTAGTATGTGATTACCAAAATACCTCAAACTGGCAATATCTGCTCAGAAGTAATGTGACGAATCGATCTTGACTATAATTTACTCATTTGAATAGAGATTTAGTACATTAGTAGTTCACTTGTGAACCTTTCAATGTGGCAGCTGATTGTTATAAATTTTCGTTCCACGTAATACTTGTTATTTTTCCTTGTTCAGAAATTGATATTACTCCGAGGAAGCGTTCTAAAACAATTTTTTTAATAAACACACTTCTATAACTGTGAGAAATATAGCGACGGAAGTTAGTGTGGGCAAATCAGGTGTTTCAAGAATTTTAAGAACAACTCAAGATTCCTGATCATCGTCTCCAAAAAGAAAAGGAAAATGTGGGCTTAAACAGAAAATTACTCCAAGAAAAAATATTCTAATAAAAATAGAAAAATAAATCAAAGTAAGACAATCACAGATGTTCGAAGGGATTTATTGGATTATGGTTTGAATAGTATCTCAACTTTTTACAGAAAAAAGGGGTTTTGGATGTTGCCATAAAGGGATGAAGACCGGGGAAAGAGCAATTTTTAAACGAAAAGGATGAAAAACGTTTGCAGACCAAAAAAAGTCCCGACTGTAAAAAAACTAGAAGGTGATTTTTAGCGAGAAACGCATTTATTTGTGAGGGATACATATCAAAGTGAAAAGGGGGGCAAGGGAAGTAGAAACTCTGCTACCAGAAAAAATCATATAAAACAGACTGTAAAACACCCTTCTAAAAAAATTTTTTTTTTTTGGGGGGTTTTACAAAAAATTTCCCGGGAAGTTTGGTTTTTTTTAAAAGGGGCATGATGAAATTATGTCAAAAAATAGAAATATTACCCCAGTAAATTTTTTAACCCAAGGGAAACATTTGCCCAAAATTTCAACATAATTTGTTTTCTTGTCAAAATTTCCCGATATTGGTCAAAAATTTTATGGGGGAAAAAAAAAATAAAAGTGCTTAGTTCCCCAGGTAATTCCCCAGACCTAAACCCTATTGAGAATTTATAAAATTTCTAAAAATCTTTTTCGCAAAGATGAGTTGCACAAAAATGAACAAATGAAAAAAAATGTATAAAGTGTTTTTACGATGATGGGGAAAAAAAATGTGTGCTGAACTAGGAAGTCAATACCAAGACGAGTTGAAGGGTCATTTTTTGCAACAGGGGGAACTTTTGATCTTAATAAAAGGGTATTTATGTCTCAAGGGTATGTGCTTTAAAAACCCAAAATTTGAAAAAAACCTTTTTTGGGTTTGTCCCAATTCTTTTTGAAAGTATAGTTTTTTTTTACGGGAAAAAAATTTTATTTCTTCGACCTATTAAAAAAGTTTAAACAAAAGGGGCTATTGGCGACGGACCTCAAAATTTTTTAAAACAGGGCCCCAAATGCCCAAGAAAAACCCCTTAACTTTTAAAAAGCTGTTTTTCGGGCCCCCCAAACCCCTTTCCAAAAATTTGTTAAAACCGGCCCTTTGGGAGGACTTTTTAAAAGGGTTTCCCGCCCCAATCATCCCCCTTTCTGGGGAGGTTCCCCTGTTTGGCCCTAAAAAATTTTAAAAAAATTTTCCTTTTTTGGTTTTAAAAACCCGGGCCCATGATTCATTTAAAAAGCCTTTTAAAAAACCCTTTTGGGCAAAATTTTGCCCAACCCCCAATTTTGCCCGGTTTAAATCCCCACTTTTTGGAACAGACCCAAAGCCTGGGAAACCTCAAACCCCAAACCCGGGTTTTTCTGGGGTTTTTAGGGGGTAATTGTTTTTCCCGCCCAGTGCCCAAAGGGGTGGCCCCCTTTTTAGTTTTAACCCCCCCCTCCTGTGGGCCCCCTTTGGCCCAAAAAAAAATTTTAAATTTTCGGGAAAAAAGGCCTTGGAAAATTTTTAAAAAAAACCAGGGAAAAATTTTTAAAAGGAATTTAAAAAAATTTAAAAGAAAAAATGAATTTAAAAAAAACTTTAAAAAAGTTAAAAAAGTAAAATTTTTTTTGGGGTTTTTTTAAAGGGAAAAAAAATTTTAAAAAAATTTTTGGTAAAAAATTTAATTTAAAAACCCACAAAAAGTATAATTTTCAAAAATACTCTTGAAAAAATATAAAACCCCAAAACCCCAAAATGTTGGTTGGGTTGTTGGGTTGCTAAACCCCCTGGTTGAAATAGTTGGGTGGGGACCACGGAAAATTCTCATTGGCAATGGGGGCGGGGAAGTTCCTGGGACCCAACCCCCTTGACCCCAAAAAAAACGGGGACAAGGGCCCCAAAACCTAAAACTTTGCAGGGGGCCCCAGATATTCTCCTTCCGACTTTGTTCAGGGGGTTTGATTTTTGGGCGCTTTTGCCTTTTTAATTTTAAGAAAACTTATTGCCAAAAACTAAAAAGCAATAAAATACTGAAAAAAGTTTCCCGGCAATGGGGAATAGGGGGGGCTTTCACCCAAATATTTCGGATGAAAGGGTTGCCAAAGGTGATTCATATACATTTTTCCAGAGGCGGGAAAAAGTAACGGTAAAGACACGCCCCCCCAGCGAATTTAAAAAAAAATAGATGCACCCCAATTTTTTTCTCGCCCCTTATAGAAGTGACGTAGACAACAGTATGCGTATCATGTGACTATTCATTCGATATGGTGGTATCTGCAGTGGAGGAGGATTTTTCTGTTCTTGAATTTAGCGAAACAAAATCCGCAGCTAACGTACAATGGCATGAAAAATGCAAGACTATGAACTATTTGTGCAAAAGGAAAAGTCCAAGACCAATGGTCTCCCCCCAAGGGGGACCGATACCGGGTTTGGGTCAATCTACCGTCCGCACAAAAAAACATTAAATTATTTCCCTTTTATTTACTTTGGTATTTTTTTCTTGGGTTTACTAATTACTTTATATTCCTTGTTATAAATGACTTTATATACATTTTTTGGTGTAGCTATGCTTTATTCTGAAGTCACGATTAAATTCAATTAAATTAAAATTATTAAATAAAAGCAGTCTAAAATATAAATAATCAATTTCCTCCCCCTCAGCGGGCAGCGGACAAATTAACAAACGTTGACCGGTCCACGGTGATAAAAAAAGGTTGGGGAACACTGCCCTAGAAGACTGACTGTATTGCAAAATAGCCTTCAATAAAGTTTGCAACGGACTACAACATCCACTTGTGGGTTTAAAGTACCTTAACAACCCCCCGGGTTGGGGGGCCAGGGTCTAAAGGGGGCCCGAAAGCCAGACTCCTTTTAAAATACCCTTTGTAAATCCCCGGGGCCCAAAACCTGATTTTTTTCGGGAACCCCTTTATCCCCGTTACGCCACCGCAAAGCCGGGGTCTCTTAAAGGGATTCACTTAAAACTGGAAATTTTCTCCTGGGTGAAAGTACAGGGCAAAGGTTTATCCCTCCCCTTCCTGTTGATTATTCGGAGCTGAAACAGTATATCATAGCCACTATGTTGATGGACTTGATTCAGATAACACCTTAACTCGCGTTTGAGTGGAAATGGATTACCCACTCGATGTATGTCATGTGTGGCTAAGAGTATACACATAGAACTTCTGTGAATGTCTCTCAAAACAAAAAAATTATCCCATACAATTCTGTTACATGTGACATATTGTATATTACATTGTTATTATAGATCATTAATACTGTATACTTCTTTATGAATTACCCTGTATTTATGTAAATATAAATTTTTCTACATAAATGTGTAAATAAGTGAAATTTTCTGAATGGATATGAAATATTAATTGCTATGCATAGAAAAAGAATGCCAAAAACAATTATACAGAAAAAGGAATAAGCCAGTAACATTATCTGCAAATATTGATTCCGTTACTTCAATGATTAATATCAATACGCAAAAACAGTTTTAAAGGAGTTTTGTCCATTCTTACCTTTTGATCATATATTTGGGATGTATACACCTAACTCTTTTTTTTTTCACGGTTGATACGTTCTTTAAAAAAACGTGCAAAAAAAATCGTGTGAAAATATATGTGTTACTTATGTTAAACTTGGAAACACGTTAAGGGTGCAAAAAAAGGAATAATGAAATCCACGTTACATATGTATATAACAAAAACAATTCATTTTTATTACAAAAAAAGTTAATTAGTGTACAGTGAAAATTCAGTCTATAAGTACATGCAACATATAAAAATCCAGATTGAAATTAGGGGTAAAATCCTAGGAGAGCCCACACCCTTGGCGACAAAACGATAAAAGCGCCAAGCCAGAACGAGATGGCGCCAAGCGAAACCGACAATGGCGGCAAGTGAATACGGAGAGATAAGGTGGATGCGTAATGAAAATATTTGTAAACAATACAGAAATTAAACATTTAAGATAAAAAATATAAACAGCACTTACTTTCTTACTGCGATTTTTTTCCGAGTGGAAGGTACAGCATAACAACAGATTTTAAAAAGTCTTGAAGGTCTCATCGCTAAGTGAATGATCTTTGAGGCGCCGCCTTTTTTATTCTGCGAGGTAATGGTCGAACATACCTTTGGCGTGGCTGGTGCAATTTTGAAAAGCGTTTTATTGTCGACCATTTACATCATCGATCGTTACATTTAGGACATTCACAACTCTAAGCAATCAATTCCTTCCTTCTACACTATTCTATCAATTCTTTCTAACCTTTTCGCATTCAACAAAGTAAAAATTCTAAGATATATTCCTTCACCACCAACTATTCCAGCCTGGTTCCCAAAACAAAATGAAATTCGGAAATGCCCGCCGACAAAATGCGAAATTTCAGAAATAGTTAGCTTTACCATATCTAGTGTATCAAAGTAGGGTTACCAAGATGGCACAATTATCGCCAACCCAAAATAATTCGCGCCAAGGGTGTGGGCTCTCCTAGGACTGAACCAAATTAGGAATAAAAGTACTAACTATCAACTATTCATCGCTACTTGATAATAAGCGTGCACGTTTATTACGACCTGGATCAAAAATGCTATCATCATTAGATATGTCATATAGTATGTCTAGCATAATTTTCGGCTTTGATTCATATGAAGAATTTCTTTCGTTATTAAAACGACTTTTTTTTTTGTTACCAAGTATAATATTAGCGTCAGTTCTTTTGGTTCCTCAAGCTCCTTCTTATAATTCTTAATATCCTGCTATACAAAACGTAAGATTGCATTGAAGTTTTAATGCACGCTCTGTGACAGGATCATGAGTAAGAATATGTTGTTCCATTCTTGTAGCAAATTTAATTCAGCTGTCAATAGCTGAACTTCGCCTTCGATTATCATACACTGTCTTAATTTTAATCAAATTGTCATTAATCAAAGGATACGAATCTCCATTTTTTTTTATGATTCGTACTAGAACAAAAAATTTGAGTAAAAAAAATCGTTCAATTCGTAAATTGTGTTACTTCAAAATCCAGTAAAAAATTGGGAGCACATTCCCAACGTTTTCAAAACTTCTTTCTCCTTGGATATACATGGATATTAATCATGGGACTACATGAATCTTGGACGTACATGAATCACTAAAAATTGTATACTTTACATGCCCAAGAAATCAGATATGATCGACCTACAAATTAATAAGTTAATGTCAATTTCCAATTGAATTTGTCGCAAAAGTTCGCGAGATGAATTTACTATGAAGTAAGCATTTAACACTAGAACTTCCGTCGATGTCAATTTGACACCGGAGCATGTTCAGTTTGTTACCCTTTCCGCATTTTTGCAGGGAATTTTAAACTTTTTCGTCGCATTCAGTTATTTTCCATGGTAGTTATACAGTAAAAGTTATGGAGCTCTAGGTTAATTAGGAGAAATTTTACAACAAAATATACCTAGAACGTCCGTTGGTGTCACTTCGACACCAAGACAATTTATCGTCATAAATAGCTATCGTTTGTCATTACCATTTGTAAAACATACTTCTTAAAGTACTATCGCACATTTATTTGACCTTAAATGTAGTGTTATTGGGTTAAGAGCGGAAGCGAATCATTTTTCAAAAATATTATATCTAAGTGTTTCGTTACATAGCATTTTGGTTATCTGCTCAAAAAAAAAATTCTTCGATTTTCCGAACCTTGGAGGTAAACACCCTGAAACGATGGCTCAAAAAAAGGTCTAAGTCAGATAAATTGCTAATTTTTTGCGAAGTTTTCTGAAAATGAACCCGGACGGGGGAGGGGTTTTTTCTTGCCTTAATTTGATTCCAGAAGCAAATATTGGTGATATGACTGCGAAGTCTGAAGAAAGTCGGTTTTGAAAAATTTTCCCAAAAAACCCCTGATATATATATTTTTTCGCTAAGGATGGCACAGAATGGATCCGCATAAAAAAAAATGTTCCTGGCAAATTTGGACTCGAAAATGTTTTTGCGACAAACAGTGGCCCAACAAGCTTCGAAACATAAGTCAACATGATAAAGGGGGTCAAAAATTTTTTAATTCATGAAAAAATAAAAGGTCTTAAAACTAAACCCTACTGAACAGTAGACCTGCAATTGTTTAGTTATTATAATTATTTTACATAACGGTGTTGAAATGACATCGGCGGACGTTTAAGGATAATTGAAATCCCGGACGTTCTAGTTTTAAAGAATGAATTACCCAGCTAAAGCGTAATCCTTGTCAATTGACTGTAATTTAGAATCTGGAAGTCAATGATTCATCTCAAGTCAATTTAAATGTTAATTAAATTAAAAAAATTCAAATAATAATTCAATCAACTGTGAAAGCGGTTTAAGCGCCGCAATTTTAATTGTTTAATGCACTCGTCTTTAAAATTTCAAAATTAAAGAAAAATAAATTATAACAGCGAAAATATCACGCAACGGCTTTTTTTCGCATGATAGATCGCAACACACATTTTATTTGTTCCTTGACTAGAGCATCACACACAATTTCTAATTTCACAAAATCACGAAACCATTTCATTTCTGGGGAGAAAAATAATATAATAATCTTCCGTTTAACCACACGACATGCTAATCAAAAAGCCACATATTTAATTAAAAAAAACTACAAATTCATACAGATCCAATAGACCTTGAACCGTTGAGATCCCGTTCAGTGCCTTAAACCTCAGGCAACAAAGTGTATGACTTGCTAAACGATCACTTTCAGCACAGGTATAAAACTATCGTCTGAATTCGATGGCAGTCACGGATCGGAATTCAGCCAAGGGGTGGCCTAGGGATGTGAGGAGGGGAGGGCGAAAGGACGTGACTGAAATCACCTGTCGCGGTAATTTTCGAGTGAAAACAATGGGAGGGGCTATGTGGGGGTGGACCGGTGTTTTCGGTCACGACTTCCAGGTGCTTCACTCATTACTCGCGGTGAGATCTAATTTTCTTCGGAAGGGGTTGTGGGAACGAAAAGAAATATCGTTTGCTCTTTTTGTTTTTTGTTCCCGTTGTGTTTGTATTAGGCAGAAGGAACCAGTTTCAGGCAATGATTTGGTAGCCGCAGGGGAATTATGGAAACAGCTGATGGTAATGAATCGTATTCAAAAAAATGTAGATGAAGTTTTTCAATTCTCGTTTGTAAACAGTGGGTGAATTGAAAATTATCTTCAAGTGATGTGGAAATTGTTTAGCTGTAGGTAATTCTTGATTGTTATAAATTAGAATCATCAATATTATTTTGAATAATACGTTTTGGAACCTTGAATGTCCTAGATTTGAAACATTTCCAACAAACAGCAGTTAAATTTGAGTAAAACAGAGATTTGAGAGAGAAAAATATAATTCTAATTAAAAATCAAAAGAAATATTCTAAGTTTACAGAAGTTTTGATGGTTTTAATAAGATTTTTCTCTAATACATCCTTTTTAATGTTCGATAATAGGGCATTTATACTTGAAAAAAAAATTAAAGAAACATTTAAGTGTATATATTTATTTTTACATTTATAAGAATATTTAGTTTTAAAACAAGCTGCAATTTGAAAGAAATTAATGCTTTTTTCGATAATTAATGCTAAATCTTAAAATATTTACATTATACCTGGAAAAGAATGAGCAATATCTTTTTAATAATTTAGTATTTCCAAATCTCTTATTTTTGATTAATCTAGTTTTAATATACTTCGTATGTTTTTAGATATATGTTTAACTCAATCTTTTCTTATTATTTCGCATATATATATATAAAACTACTTACAGTAACTTTAATAATTAAATTTCTTTCTATGTGAGTATTAATATCCTTTCTTATACACAAAGTTATCTATTGTTAAGCAATTCATGAGGTCAATATTAAAAATTATTAGTACAAATGAAATGTTCTTATTCACTAATTTGCGTGTGCTAATGTGAGTTTATTAAAAATAAAATAGAAAGGAAGGTCAGAATTATAAATAATATTGTTGCTTCTTGTAAGTGAAGGCAGTATTTCATTCTTTGAATTAATTGTTAGGGAGAAAATAAATAATAAAATATTGAAGTTAGAAACACAGGGTGTAATAATTACAAAAGTAGATATAAGTCGTTTTTAATTTTGATAATAGGGCTTTAAATATCGACGACAAAAATACTAATTTGATTAAATATAAAATCAGAATCTTGTTTTTTTTTTGTCCTTTTTGAAAAATATCAATTACAATGCAGTACACACATAGCTTTTAAACACAATTCAAGGTACATAATAAAATTGCTCATTCCGTAAGTCATAAGTAGATAAGGATGCAAATATGTGCTTACATATTTTTTATCCAAAATTAGTGGGGGAGACACTCTTCTGACCGCCCCCATTGTACAAATTATGCAAACTCGTTTATTTTCCATTGCTCTAATTGTAAAACTGTAATACATAAATTATGCAGTACTATTTATTCAATTCCAACTATTAGTTCACCACTCTCCCTCTCTCTCAATCTCTCTCTCCATCTAAAATAAAATTTTCTTTGTTGACAAAGTAGGAACTGGCTTAATTTTTTTTTTTACATTACTTGTTTGTTCTTTTTTCACAAAATTCAGTTCTTGGCGCTCCTCTTCAGTTAAATTTATCATTGAGCTGCACTTCATTGATAAAGTCCTCAGGTTTTGATAAGACTGCAGCTCTTGCAGCTTCCTGGAAAGTTGAGTTTCTAGTTTCGTTGATTGTTAGTAAATCTTTAGGCGACGTTGTATGACATAGCGCACAACGTGTACGACACATGCAAAATTGAGGTTGCCAACTTGGCGAGTTACTTTGAATGTTGGCATTGTTGCGATAACACGTAATAAAGTTATTAAAACATCACGAAAAACTTTTTTTTAAAGAAAGAGATAGTAAATATTCTGTAGAATTAAAATTCACAGAAACATTTTCATTTTAGCAATAGCTGAAAGTATAATATGCATAGATTTATGAATGACTGATGAATAAGTTGTTACATTAGATATACAAGGAATATGCGAGCCTTAATAAGTATTGGAAATTTTGCTAAGAAGAAAAGATAATAATAAGAAGAAAGAATGAGATAATAATAAGATTATAGAATAAGTTAAGAATATTAAAAACTTCAAAATTCAATTATTAAAAGTAATTTTCAGTAATGAATTTTAATTTATTATTTAAGTATTATTTGTAAACTTACATGAAATATTTTCATGTACACAGTTTAACTCCTTAGTAAAAATTTCAAGCTTTAATAACTTTTAAAAAAAAATTTTTGGACGAATTATATTTTGTAAGAAAAATCACCTGTAGTTTATATTAATGATAATGAGTTTTGGCATATTCTTATCTAATAATTTGTTATTAAGTAGAATGAACATTAAACGCCCAGAATACGATTCGTTACATTCATAAATAAAATAGAAAAATATTTTTTTAAATTACAAGTTTTATTCTATAGAGTTAAACATTTTACATTATTTTTTGCAAGAAAAATAAATCATCAGACCTGATACTTTGTAGACTTAAAAATGAATTTCGTTTCTATCAACCAAACATACTCCAAGTCTACAGACTCAGGTTGAAAATAACCATTTTATTTAATTTTTTCACAGATGCAAAAATATTCCTTCACACGAAATGAATGTATTCGAAATGAATCTTTAAGGTATCCGACTACGCGTTCGGAACCGTGATTTTAAAAAAGTGCATAAATGGATAATTTTCATGATATTTAGTGTCACTTAGATTAGAATACATGTATAAAATTGTTTTAAGGACATTTTGACACAAAAGATTATTTAAATACAATATTTCGGCAAAAAAAAATGAACTCAGAATAACCTTTTTTCAAAATGTTCTTCTTTTGTGAAAAATACTTCTGTTATAATATATTTTGCCTGTATATATCTCAGACCTCTGTATAGAGGCTCAACTAGGATTTTTGAAAAATTCACATTATTTTCAGTTAAAACCATTGAAATAATTATCGGCATTTTTTTCTTAAATTTCTCTCCTCTGTTGTTGTTAAACATGGATAAACCCACTTCCAAGTTATATATATTTCAAAAATTCTAGTTGAGCCTCTGTACAAAGGTTTGAGCTATATACAGGCAAAATATTATTATAATAGAAGCATTTTTCACAAAAGGAGACTATTTTGAAAATGGGTCATTCTATGTTCAATTTTTGTCACAATATTGTACTTAAATAATTTCTTATTGTAATACTAGTCTTAAAACAGTTTTATATACATTTTCTAATCTAAGTGACACTAAATATCATAAATATTATCCATTTATACGCTTTTGTATAATCACGGTTCCGAACGTAGTCGGATACCTTAAATTAAATACACATAAGCAAATAGAACTGTTTGAAATTCTCTACAAAAAGTTCTTTTTATAACACTATACTAAAAGGTGACTGACTACGTTTGGGACCGTGATTTTAAAAAAGCGTTTAAATGAATATTTTTTTTTAATATTTAGTGTCAGTTGAATTAGAATTTCTTATAAAGTTGTTTTAAGAAAATTATTACATGGGAAAAAATGATTTAAATGCAATGTTTGGCAGAAAGAATGTCATTTTCAAAACATTCTGCTTTTAAGTAAAATATTCTACGAGTATAATAATATTTTGTTTCTACATATATAGCTATGAGTTCTAAATCGACGTTGAACCAAAATTTTTGAAATATATAGTATAGAAAGTGGTTTATTCATATTTTATTATATTGGAATAGAGAAATTTTAACAAAAATAAATACCCGTTATTATTTCAATTGATCGTAACTGAAAATAACGTGAATTTTTCAAAAATCCTAGTTCAGCCTCAAAATAGATGTCCCAGCTAGATATAGGCAAAATATTATTACTATGGAAGCATTTTTGAAAAATTGATTTGAAAAAATGTCGTTCTTGCTTCATTTTTTGAGAAAAAATTGCATTTAAACAATTTTTTCTAGTAATAATATTCTTAAGACAATTTTAGATGAATATTTTAAGTATCAAAAAATTATTCATTTATAACGTTTTTTCAAAATCATGGTTCAAAACGTAGTCACCTTTTATGAAGAAGGAAAAATAACTATAATTATTGTAAAGCAAAAAAGAAAAAAATCTAATATTTGAGGAAATGTTGGTATCGACAAGGTCAACAATGCACTTCGAAAACAATGTGATGAAATATCTGATTGAATACAAATATACTACAAGAATTCAGGGTCCAAAATTATGATGAAACACAACGATACGCAATTCGAACAATAACTCATAAATTCAAAAGAAAACGAATACAAATTGAATTAAAATTGTATTACAGAATGTCCCACGCATTTTCTACATGAGAAGAAGACATGCATTACGACTTAAAGCGAATCTTCGAAGCGCAGCAAGCCGTTCGAATTCGAATGACTAAGCAAAGTAACTTTCGAATTTTTCTCTGAGAAACCATGCTATGATTTCTCTCACGGGAAATTATAATTCCTTTTTCTTTGTATAATCGGTAACAAAAATAGATCGAAAGGGCGCTGGTAGGTCAAGAAAAAAAAATAAAACCTTGACAAACCGTTTAATGTCTCACAATGCGCCATTAAAACTAAGCCTTTTAATTAACAGAAACCATTAATAGCACAACCTCAGAGAAGCGCTAATTATGAACTACTGTTTTGGCAGTAGACTAGATTTAAATAGCGGGCAATAACTTTCAGCTGCAGGCTTCTATTTTTCAAAGAAATGTTCTTGAAGAACAATCAATGAGATTCGAAAATAGGCTTAGAAAGTTCGAAGAATGCTAAGACGAACCAAACTGTAATACTTCAATGAAATAGCACAGAGTCATTAAAGTAAATATCTGCCATTTAAGGCTTCTTTAGAATAAATACTCTTCTTTTTTTCCCCTTTCTTTGATACCGTTAAGGATATCTTTTTGGAATAATCTCCGAAGATAAGGATTTGGGCGGGAAATGACCGTGTTTTTTGTTCGTTTTTTAAGAGAAGGTATTTTAATGTTTCTGGTAGAACGCGGGACAATATCAAAAAATAGTTTCGATGGAATTATTTAACGTGGAATAAGGCCAAAAGTTTATTTTAATTATAGTTCCAGAACTAAATAAAAAAAAAATTATTCTATGGACTGAAAAAAACAGAAAACATTTGAGAGAGAATGAAAATCTACATTAAACTTTCTATGAAAGTTACTTAAACGAGATAGAAGTTTTTAGAGAGAAAAAATGAATTAAACATATATAAAGTGTTTGAAAAAATATTTTCGGCCACTGAATTTCGAACTTTCTTCAAAGTGTGGTGAATTCAAACATTTATTTCTTAAAACGAGACAGCTTATACTAATACAATAAAAGAGAGAAAGAGAAAAAATTTGCATAAATACTTTATTTAAATAATCTGCCTATGATCTATTTAGAATTTTAGTTACTTTGCTGATCTTGAATTTTTCTGAGAAAGCGTAAGCATATTTTAAATATAATTATCAACAATATAAAACATACTTGGCGTGTCTTTAAGACTAATAAAGAAAAACAAAAGATGGAGTGATAGAAGCATGCATGTCATGTTTTGAAAATCTGTAAAAATAGACGGTTTCATTAATTGTTTAAAATTTGTTTTTTGCAGGAAAAGTAATTGGGAAACAGCGATGAATTGCGCTATTTTACTGTCTGCTCTCTACGGCATGTAGGGGCCCCTGTAGCTTGATGTCCCCGAATCATTGATATAGCTGATACGGCGGTAGCTACCCCTGATTAAAAAGTACAACACTCATTCTTTTAAAAACATCCTGGTACTCACTAACGATATTAAAAAAAAATCCATATTCGAAATTAGAACAAAATACAACAGAAAACTGAAGTAGTAGCTTGAAGAACAAATGCGATGGAAATGGCTAAATGTTTAAAGAAATCGAATTAAAATCATCTGAAATTAATAGAATTACCGCGGGAAAAAACCAATAAAATGTAACTCTAATACGTTATCCCCATGGAAACAACATTACCACACGATAAAAATAACAAGGTAACCATATTATAATGTTATCGCCCACCTTGGCGAACATAAGCAACAATTTGGCGTGTAGCATTCCTATACCAAATTAGCACCCAGAAAGAGTCTCGCATTCTGATGACTAGGCAGACGATATGCTACTTAGTAATGATGTTTGTTTGCTGAGTGGAGTTGTTCTAGCTCAAAAAACCAATTTGGCAGGGCGGAAAAATACCAGAGTAAGAGAGACAGACCTCGTGGATATACCATTCGAACAAATTAAATACTTTTGTCTGATGTTACACAACAGCGGTTCTTAAACTTTCGATCATCGCCCCCCTCCCCTTTTATGTATCAGCCTGACATCGCGACCCCCTTCCGTGACTTCCAACACATGGCTGAGTGATTTAATAGTTCTTCAATCTCATTCTAAGACTTTGAATTCAATTTTTAATCTCTTTGAACACGTTTTTATTATTTTTTTTTTTAAAAAAAATATTACAATGTAGTAATGGCTACGTAGCTGCAAATAATAAAAAAATTGAATTAATATTCTCAAACGAAATACATGTTCCCGTAGAGTTTTTACATTGGGGGCAATTTAATGATCTAGTCTAAGATGGTGTATATTTTCATTTTTGCTTGGGGCCTTTCAGAGTCTGTAAAAGAGGGAAATCTTAACATTAAATGAGAGACTTTCCGGACCCTCCCTAGAAAGGTGCTGCGGACCCGCGGGAGTCCACGGACCACTGTTTAAAAGAACCGTTAGATTACAATATTATTCATTCGAGTAGTAATTTTGTTGTGGGACATTTCGCACGATAACAGTCCCAGCATATAGTAGGTAGATGTTATCACGACATTTTCTTTTAAGAAATAAGAAAACTAATTTTAATATTTTCCAACTTTCCAACCACATAAAACATAGTCCTTTTGACACTACATATATAATTCCATTTCCCTAAATTAAATAAGAAGAAAAAGTTAATGGCATTTTGAAGAAGTGGGCAGCCAATTGCAGATCCTTTAGTAACTCAATTGTTTATAATTATTTTTGAGAAAATCCGTAACACCATTAAAAAATTTAATTTTAAACACAGTAAAAATATGTATCGTCGTAAATTTAGTACATTAAGGCAACATATATTCCTTTTTCATGACTTATCAAATCCACGTCACATCTACAAGGGAATTTTAAGAATAATAATTGTAATTTGTTTTACCTATTCATCTTTATAATTACATGCAATGATATTCTCAGGAACATAATTATATCCTCGCTCATGTCACAACAAATAGGCTTGAAATTAATTATAAAAATACTACACAGCACAAATTATTTGGTCGCTTTTCCTCAAGAACTGAATAATCCCTTATATTGTGTCATAGAATCCTATCAGTTAGCAAGTTCATAGGTGGAACTCCTGTTATTAATACCGGACTGAAAACAATTTTCTCGTAACTATTTTAGCATTTTCCTTCTTAAAATGATAAAATAAGCAACAATGTAAACTGTACAACAACATGAATTGGTCCGTTGACCTTTCTTAGGCACACGGAATACAAAATTTCTCATTACGAGTTTCCAATTGTTTCTCACGTCGCTAAAATTCAAAAAATCCCTCACCCATTGACATCACATTTAGAAAATATAGAATAAAAAAAAAGGCAACAAAAAGAAAGAAAAAACTCCAACTTTGACCAGCACCTTTGGAACGACCTCGAATACAATTCACTTCAAATCCAACCCAGATTTCGTATCGCTTTAGAACGCGCCAGTTGGGATTAAAATAGAACTTTTTCGGCAGACGATTTTCCAAATGCAATGCTTCTCGTTTCCGCGAGGCAGTCACACCCCTGAGAATTGTCTAAGAAAATGGCACTTTTATTCATGACAGCGCGTTGCCAAGCGTGAGTAACAAAATTATCGTGCCTGTAAACACGAAGATTATTCTCCTGCGAACAAAGAATTTAACTAAAACGAGAATAAAAGAAAAAGAAAATCGTCTGCAATAAAAAAAAATATATACATATATTCCTCGTAGCCTCTGAGTGTGAGAATAGAGGTCAAGGTTGTTTTCCTGATAAAGGATTTTGGAAAATTATAGTGTTTGAAAATGTAAGGAGTGAAGATACCTTCGTTTTTTCACAGGTTTGTTGTCTTCTTAATTTCTCATATTGAGGACGTCAGATTTTCTATGTGAGCCTAGTTTTCCTAATTTGTAAAATTCTTGAACAATATACATTATATATATATATAATATGAAGCAATTCATCTTTAAAATGAGAATTCTTTAATGCAACAAAAATTATAAGCATTTTAAAAGAAATATGTTCTAAATATAATAAAATGTTACAGAAAAGAATAAATTCTTAGTACAAAAGTAGTCAAAATTTAATATAATCTTTTCAATCCTTAAGCGGTCAAAATGTTGCCCAAATGTTCCAAGAAAAGGCGCATTTCTTATTCCATATAGCTAAGCATAATACTTAACAAACAAAATGCGAAAATAGAAAAATTTTATTTTAATTTTCAATTTTAAAGTGTTTTCACACTATTTATTATTTTATAATTGTGGAACACAAACCCCCATATGTTTCCTTTTTATAAGTACACTTTATATGCAATGAAATTTCATATATTTAAATAAATTTTCTCATACTTACAAAAAAAAATTCATGTTCAGACCATTTTTTCAAATGGTTGAGGATTTTGTAAAACCAGTTAAGGGATTAATATAATCTTTGGAATACAGCTATAAAATAATTTTTAAAAAATTCAATGTTCATTATATTTTACAACACTAGGATGACAATTACATACTTATAATGTCTGACTTTTGAATATAATTCATAACATTAAACCATTAAATAAAAAATTAGAATTTAAATAAAATGAAGAAAAAAAAATTCTGATTTTACATTTAAAAACTAAGCGATCACAAAATATTTATAATTAATACGCATGGATTTTTTTTCATTCATTACTTAATCCAATGTATACCAGAGATACAAATCTTGAGAAAACATTAGAATCGAGCCTTCATTTTGAGTCTCCCCAAAAACATTTTGATGCGTTAATATCTTTAAGGTGACTGATTACTTTCAGAAGGGAGAACGGATCTATGGTTTTTAAAATATATAATTTAGAAACGAATTTATTCATATTTTAATATATCAGAGGAGAGAAATTTTAACAAGAAAAACACCGATTGTTAGTTCAGTAGATCGTAACTCTGAAAATAATGTGAATTTTTCAAGAATCCTGATTTAAAGCTCTGTATAGAAATCTTTTATATATATATATATATATATATATATATATATATATGGGTAAAATATTATTATTATAAATACATTTTTCATAAAAGAAAAATCTTTTAAAAATAAGTACTGTAAAATCCGGCGTATAACGCCCACCCATACTTTCAAGCTGATTTTTTAATTTTTAGGTATATGCGCTGTATAACACTGCACCGCCTTCTGGACGAAGAAATTGAAATATTAGTAAACATTGCTCTCTTATGTTTTGAAGTCATTTATTCGAGGTATTATCCCAGATTTTTGAAAAAAATAGATATACTTCTAGAACTTACAACTCTTTTGGTTCATAAGGTATGTCATTTCTTTTAAATAAACAGTATTTCGATACATGTAGAAGACATTTTTCTTTATGCTCTTCTCTTCTGTTATTTTTAAAGCTATGGTTTTTATACCCAGCGTATAACGTGCACCCTTAAGTTTCGATCTTATTTTTGGTGTTAAAAGTGCGCGTCATACGCCGGATTTTACAGTATTTTTTTTTTTTTTCATTTTTTGCTAAAAAAATTGCATTCGAATATTTTTATCTGTCATAATATTCTTAAAACAAATTTATAAATGTATTCTAATTCAATTGACACTAAATATCAAAAATATTTTCATTTATACGCTTTTACAAAATTATCTTCGAACGAAGTCAGCCACAATAAAAATGGTTAATTAAAACTTAGAACCCAATTTATATAAATATATATATGAATATATATTTCCAAAAATTCTGTATTAAAAATGCATGTCAGTACACTCAACTCCTTTTTTTACACGTTTCTTAAGAGCCCGTGCAAAAAAATACATACGACATAAAATAAATTTGGGGAATGTTCCACAATTTTAAAAAATCGTGTATGACAAAAAATCTCTAAATATTTTCTCAAATATCCGTGCAAAAATAGTAATTTAATCTCCACGTAACGTATTTATTAAACAAAAACAATTAATTTTTGTTGCAAAAAAAATTAAAATTTAGTGTACAGTGAAAAGTAGTCTACATAAGTACGTACAACATATAAAAACTCAACTGAAATTCGGAATAAAACTACTGACAACTATACATCGCTGCTTGATAACAAGCTTGCACGATAATTACGAAATGGATTAAAAATGCTATCATCAGTAGATGTGTCAAATATGTCTAGCACAATCGTCGGCTTGGATTCAAATGAAGGATTTCGTTTGTTATTAACAGCCTCTGTTTGTTTTTCTGTTGTTGTTGTTGTTGATATAAGCCTTATTAGCGGATATCTTTTGGTTTTCAAGTTGCTAAGATAATTCTTGATATCCTGTTACACAAGATTAAGTTGAAATTTTAATACATGCTCTATGTCTGGATCATGAGTAATAAAATGTTGTCCCATACTTGTAACAAATTTCAAGCCCTCGCGAAATAAATCAGCTGTTAATACTGAACTTAGCCGCCCATCCGGTATAATGGTTAGTGACGCCGACTGCGGTGCCGTAGGGGCTGTGTGGGTTCGAAGCCCGGGTAAGGCATGGATGTTTGTACTGTAATCCTTTTCTTCTTAGTAATGTGTGATTCACGCTTACTTCTATGTGATACTTGTGGTGCACGTGGTTATAAATGTTCTCAATTAAAAAAAAAACGCTGAACTTCCCCTTCGAGACTTCTCCAGCATCTGCATGATCATAAACTCAAATAAATCGTCCTCAACCAAAAGGCACGAGTCCCCAAGATTACTTGGAATTCGTGCTAGAACTAAAAAAATTCGTGTTAAAAAAAATCTTTAAATTCGTATATACCGTGTTATTTTAAAATCGCGTAAAAAAATTGATGCACATTTGAAATTAAACAAATTAATTACTATTTATTCTTTATGGATAAAAAAATACTATATTGAAATATGGTTTTAGAACACAAAATATTCTTAACCTTTATATAATGAGATAAAAAATTAATATACATATATCACACACATAATCAGAAAACATAAAATGTTTTTAATTAATATTGTTTTTCCTTATTTCCTTTTTCCCTGTTTTATTTCTTAAAAATTTTATTGAAAAACATTCACGAGAAATATAAATTAATATTTTCTAAAAAATATGTTTGAAGCACAGGCAAAGCAATTGTTGAAAATAATATACAGGGGAAGTACAAAAGATGGACCAAATTGTAAAAAATCACGTAAAACGAAGAAAAAAATCGAAGAATCATTCTGCACATAATAGAATGAGTGATACATGAATGTAAAAGAACATATTCCCAGTTTGTATTCTTGTTGCACGGTATCTATAATCCAGTTCGTTGCATACATTTTGTAGCATCTATCACTCTTATCAAAAGTTCATAATGCAGCACAAATGCTTACTTGTCGACCTCTGTTATTTGTTGTGTCAATTGTGTGCAAATCATATGTCTTGAAATTCAATTTTTTTTTCGTAAAATTTTCCATACTGTCTCCTGGGCATTTCAAGCTCATAGGCGGCAACTCTTCTTGGACTTCCGTGGAACAAAACTCTGCCTCACCATCTCCGAGACGATTGGTCGGTCGCTGCTCTTTAACTCAAGCAAGCTGTTTTCAAAAATTGATGATGCCTGTGATTGATTGATTGATTATTAACGTCGCACTGTTTAGCTACACGATGGCTTTTGGCGACGGACCACGTAATTTTGAACCATGGTTAAGTGATGAGGACGACACCTGAGATGCACCCCCTCTCTAACTACCACACACCAACGGGAGGACGTTTCAGCTTCGACAGATTGAACTGCACCGCTGCCCTACGCGGCGGGTCTTTAGTGGTACTGGGCTCGAACTCGTGACAAGGCAAGCCACGGTCCGATACCTATACCACTCGGCTACCGCGGCCACAATGATGCCTGTAAAGAATTCTTTTGTAGGTCGGGGCTTCTTTCCGTGGCGATTTTTAAATGCACGTTGCACAAAAATAATTGAAAAAACCCGTGCATACCATAATATGCAAAAACTCTTCTCTGTCTCTGTCGCAATGTTTGAGATTTCAATCACAGCGATTTTGAATAAGGTGTTGATTATTGGTGAGGAAAAAGTCTCTTTACATTCATATATCATATATTGAATATATGCATAGTTTCCAAAATACGATTTTTTAAAAGTTTTATCATTTGTGCTCACCCTGTATAATGATTGATAAAAATAAATATAATTTAATTATATAGTTATAGTCAATACTTGCTGTTTTCATTGCTGAAACGTATTTTCAACATTTATAATTTAAACACAGCCATTTAAAACGTGGGTGTAATATTTTATACCTGTCTATCTCTAAATATATAATTCATCACACACATAAATATAAAATTAAAATTTCAATGATTAGATCGATGTGATTGTAAATAACTTTCCATCAAAAATTATTTTACAACCGATTCTTCACTATATGTTTCTTAAAACTACCTATATTTTCCAAAACGGCCATAGTAAATATCAAAAAAAAAAAAATTGTTTTAAAAATAAAGTTTTGGTTTAAAGCAACTCTTCTCGGACACATTTTTCACACTTAAAACTAGTTTAAGAGCAATGCCGTCAGAAATTGGTTACATTGTTTCAAGGTTCAACATTTTTCCGTGAGCATGTTTTAGACGAGAAAACATGTTTTGAGGTCGCCCATTGGGTGCTTAGAATATTAAGTCTCCGTGCTTAGACGTTAAATATAAGCATATAAAGGAGAATATTTAGTTAATACTATTCAACACACTCCCAGAAACGTGAGATTCTAAAAACGGTCTTTAAGAAAAAAAATACATGTTTTAAAATAACATTTTTTTTTTACAGATTTAACGTTTCTTTACAGGTTTACTTCAGAATTTAATTCTCACCGTAGTCAAGAAATACACAATAAACTTGTAACAAGTACTATAATCAGGGTCTTCTACTAATCCTCTTGGGAAAAATATTTTTTTAACTGTGATTCCAGTTTAAAAACCACTTTCCGTAGAGATGACTTAATTTTATACAAATGTAACTATTATTTAAGTGCCTGTCGTTGAGTATGCGAGTTAAGAGTTAAGCGTTGATTGTTAAGCATGAAATCCAAGTATTAGTAAAGGTGAACAGCGACTGGGTGGTCGTGAACCCTGAGATTAGCAGTCGACGTAGAATAGGAATAGGACGTAGAATCCACCAGGAATAGCGGAAGTAATCAACCTTGGAGCTGACCGAGCTATAGGGCTTCATGATGGAACATAGCAAAGAGCTTTCACTATAGATAAGTACCTTTAATAATTTTGTATATCTGATAAAAGGGAATGATTTCATATTGCTCCCAAAGTTCAATTTTAATTGTATATATTTCATAGTGTGATGAAGATAAAATAAAAGTAGCTATTTTTATGATCTTGTCTGCTTCTTCCTCCAACCTTCTCACACCCGCGACATTTGGACCACGACAAATAACATACTTAATGTAAATATTAAATCTGATTTAAATGTATTTGATTTATGCAATTCCTATAAATGGCATCTGACATACAAAGTGGCTGTGGTAGCCAAGTAGCAGTGTTTACTAACTCATCGCCTGCATTGTTGAATCACGGGTTTACCGTGTCGAGTGGCTGGTGCACGTTAAATCTGTCGTAGCTCAAAAATTTTCCATGTGGGTGATGGTAATGAGTTTTTACTAACGTTCCCCGCGAAAACATAGGGATATAGGCGACAAACCTCGTCATTTTAGGCCTCAGTCAATTGACAAGGGCCATCTCTCCAAGCTACCACACCACTCCCACGGAAGGAATTTGCACCTAGACAGCTTTAACTGTATCAGACCCTCTACACGGTGGGTCTTCGGTGGCCCTAGAGCTTTAACTCATGACACGCCGGGCACGAATTCGTAATGATAACTAGACTACCGCAGCCCAACCAGTAATTTAGATACTACTTAGTAATACGTATAATCTGAAAATTTAACTAGGTTAGAAACACACCAATAAAAACTTACACAAAACGAAACAGTCTCGGGTTACCTCATGGTTTTATCTGAGCTTGATTATTTATGCTGTTCAGAATGAGCCATGGATTTCTGATCTGATTCCACGAAGGACCCCGTGGCCGCTTAGCCTAGTAGTAAAAGTCACGGACTCACGCCCGGTGTCTCAGGAGTTCGAGTCTAGTGTTGTGGTCTCCACAATACGTTGCGGATCACCATGTGGACCACCGTGTTGTGCACGTTAAATCCGTCGAGGCTCAAATGTCCTCCCGTAGGCACGGCGTGGTCGTGAGGGAGGGGCCAGCTCAGGTGTAGTCCTCGACACATGACTACGGTTCAAAATTGCGAGGTCCATCACCAATAGCCCTCGTGTAACTAAAAATTGCAATATTAGTTTTCTCAGCCAAGGACCCGAAAAAAGGAATAACTGCTGAGCGTTAACTTCTAAAGCTTAAATTCCTTGCATGGTGATTAGTGTACGTTTTAGTGGCCGCGTTAGCCTAGTGGTTATAGTCAGAAACTATTGGCCGAAGTGTCACTTTTAAAAAGTCTGTAGGGGCTGATACCAATTGAAACTGCTGAGGCTTAAGTTCTCCGTTAAGCGGTGTGGTAGTTTGGAGAGGGGGGGGGTTCAATTTCGTTCAATTCTATTGGCAGAGGACCTGGGTAATTATGAATAACGATCACGTGACAAAAACGACACCCCTTACTCTCTTCAGTTCCATACCACACCAAGGTGAAAATTTTAAGCTACGGCAGAATCAACGGGCATCCGGTTTCCAATGGAAATGGAAATTACTCTTAAGTAAATTATAAAATTTTACTATAATTTTT
>BMAV01016348.1:0-22509 GCA_019973955.1 Trichonephila inaurata madagascariensis
GAATTTTTTTGACCATACGGGAAACTCAAAAAAAGATTTTTTTTCAGTCCCAACAAATACACTGTAGAATTTTCCCTGGCCGTTATTACTGGTTGTCACCGTTTGGGCTACTTCACCGCCTTTTGACACGATCGTTTTCACACAATATTGTCGCATGTGACCCATTTCTCATTCTCAGTCATCATCTGTTTAAGAATCCATTCAGACTTCATTCCATTTGACCAAGGCTTCGCAGATAGAAATTCGATCCATCATGTTTATTGGTGTTAATTGGTGTGGCACCCAAGAATCGAGCTTCTTTTTGAATCCAGCTTTGCGCAAATGGTTTAAAATTGTATTATGGCCAATCTTAAATTCTTGGGCAATGTTACGACTACCAACATGCTGGTCAACTTTGATTATTTCTGTGATTTTATAGACATTTTCGAAGAAGCGAGGAGTGTCTGTAACATCAAAAATGCCGGAACGGAATCGACGAAACCAAAATTGCACGTAATTAACTGTTACAGTATCGGCACCATAAACACCATTCACAATTTCAGCCACCTGGCTTGCATTTTCGCTTTTATCAAAGAAAAACTAAAATGTATCGAATTTTCTCTTTGTTGCCTTCTATTTTTAACACCCTGTAACTCACAACTGAATGGACCGAACAAAAAACAGCAAAAGGCTTTTTCTAGTGTGAAATGTCTCCTTGACAACGAGCATAAATTTGAAATAGTTCGATAGATACTTCTGGATATCGACACTATAGCCATCTACCGAAAAATGATGGATATATATATATATATACACATAGACCAATATTTACACGACTACACTTTAAAATTATTTATGACCAATCAAACGTTTATGACCAATCAAGCAACTTTTTGCATGCAATCTGATTTGCATCTAATACCAAATGATTGAACTCTGGTGTGAGATTATGAATCATTTGGATTGACATGGCATTAGTGGGTGTTGTGAGCAAAATATAGGAGAGGTAATTGTTGTATTAAATATGAGAGAAAAATCGTTCAAAATTTGTGAATTGAATTATTGATAGAATGCTTTTTGGTGAGTTTTTAATGATTTACGCTATTCATTTGTGAAAATAATTGGTTTTTAATTTGAACTTTCGGATTTTAGACATTTTTCTACCTAAGGATGAGTGCGTCATCTTTGGTGTTTGAGAGTTCACTTACATTATGCAATTATTTGTTTTAGAATTTTAATATTTGTTTTAGAATTTTAATATTTGTTTTAGAATTTTAATATTTTAATATAATATCTTTCAGAATCGATGGCGAATTTTTAAATTTTTTTCAAGTTTAATGGTTTTAATTTTAACTATTTAATTTTTAACTTTTAAATTTTTAAATTTTTTAATTTTTTAAATTTTTAATTTTTAAATTATTGAGAAATTGGATATTTTAAGATTAATTTACCAATTTTGCAATAGGGAAGGTTGGCCCCATCAAACTATTTAAACCCCACTTATCAGTCCTAAGTCCGAGGTTGCACTTTGATATTTTTATTTTTATTTTATAAAAATTTTTTTAATTTTTTTGAAAACTTAAATTTTGTCTTTTCTATATTCTATGTTATTCGGAAATGGGATTTTTATGTTATAAGATTAATTTAGTTTCGATTTTTTTTATATATTAATTCCTGTGTTGTGATTGTATGTGTATGTGTATGTGTATGTATGTGTATGTGTATGTATGTGTATGTGTATATATGTGTATATATGTGTATGTATGTGTATGTATGTGTGTGTATGTATGTGTGTTTATGTGTATGTATGTGTGTGTATGTGTGTGTATGTGTGTGTATGTGTTTTATGTGTGTTATGTGTTATATGTGTGTGTATGTGTGTGTATGTGTGTTTTATGTGTGTTTTATGTGTGTGTATGTGTGTGTATGTGTGTGTATGTGTGTGTATGTGTGTGTATGTGTGTGTTGTGTGTGTGTATGTGTGTGTGTGTGTTTTATGTATGTGTGTGTGTGTGTTTTATGTATGTGTGTGTGTGTGTGTGTTTTAGGGTGTATGTGTGTGTTGTGTGTGTGTTGTGTGTGTATGTGTATGTGTGTGTGTATGTGTGTGTGTGTGTGTGTATGGTGTGTGTGTGTGGTGTGTGTGTGTGTATGTTCAATAACACCAGGGTTTTCAGACACTTTAAAATGTGTCAAAAAGCCAAATAGAACTAGTATCATTCACCCAAATGGGGCTGATATATATAATAGAGGCGGTCTTAGAATTATTGATAAACTTTTTAAATCATTCAGCCATACGTTAGGAGTCAGAAAGGTGTGTTCAAAATCTTGGGTATCAGCGATTCCAAGCTGATACATAAAGGAATGTCGAGTCGATTGAAAGTCTTAGAACCGCTACAATAAATAATTTATACAGCTATGAAGATTGCCCTCACAATTTTCAGGTAAATTAACTTTGTGTAAGAGTCCTAGAGAGATAATCCTTTTTGGATGATCCGTGGAATCAGAATATCCTCTTCCATTTTTTGTTCACTTAGTTACTTTGTTCATAGTCGGGATGATCCCCCCTTCCCGACATTTTAAAATATGAGGGCAATTCGGAAACTAACCACCGTTTGGGTGTGCAGCTGGAAGTACGGTTTGGAGCGCATTCAAGAGAATGCACGAACAATCACTGATTCAGTAAGGTTCCAGTCGGCGAGTGAGAGTGTCGTAGGGCCAAGAGTTTTGCTAGTTATAACATGAAAAAATGTATGCCATCATTAGAAAATGCCACGAAATGTGAGGGGCGAGGAGTGATAAGATATCTTTAGGCCCAAAACCTGTCAGTAGTGGATATCCATCATGAATTGTGGGCCGTATACGGGCCAAACATTATGAGTGAAGGAGTAGTGAGTCAATGGACACGCTTTTTCAAGGACGGAAGAACAAACATTTATGAGGAATCATAGAGTGGAAAGTCGTCTGTAGTGAGTGCTGATCTAGTCAAAGAAATCGATGAGAATCGTTTGCCCCATAATTTCACTATTTCCCAACTTTCAGAACACTTTCCAAACATTTCTCGGACATTTTTGTATGAGACAGTGACTGGAACATTAGGCTACCGGAAGTTCTGTGCGCGATGGGTACCGAAAATGCTCAAAACCAGTCGAATGGGTGCTGCCTTAGAATTTCTTTCCCAGTACCACATGGATAGAGAGGATTTTTCGAACAGAATAATGACTGGTGACGAAACTTGGGTAGCGCCTGTCAATGTGGAGACAAAATAAGTCTATGGTAGTGTTTCTCAAACTGTGGGGCGGGCCCCCCTAGGGGGGCGTGATAAGCCTACAAGGGGGGCGCGAGCGTATCGGAAAGTCAAAAATAAAAGATTATTTAAAAAATTATCAACTTACTAAAAGGAAACAAAATGTATTCTGTGACATAATAAAAAAATACACATTTACTCTGATATAGTATACTTATAATTTTGGCGGTATCAATATATTTGATACTATCAATACTAAGTTAAGAACAAGTTTAATAATTACTAGTGATTTTTCAATGGGCTTATCATACACAAAATTTAATACTTATCTTAATAGTTTGTACCGTCTAAAATTAGGGTCGTATTGTAGCTTAGCGTCAAATTATTATACATTATTACTGCTTTCAACACATTGTTATTGTATGAGGAAAGGGGGCGCGATGAAAATTCTGAATGAAAATTGGGTCGCGAATATAGAAAGCTTGAGAAGCACTGGTCTATGGTATGGGATCACACCGGTTCTCCAATCCGTCTAAGGAAAACCCATGAAACTTAGTCAGTGAGGAAGCTGATGGTTACCGTGTTTTGGGATGCTCAAGGAATCTTGCTTATCGAATTCATGACACGTGGAATAAAAATAAATTCCGAAGGTTACTGTTGCATGCTGAAGAAACTGAAAAGAGCCTTCCAGATCCAACGTCACGGCCTACTGAATTTTGGGGTTGTGTTTCTACATGATAATTTGCGCCCTCACACTGCAGTAAGAACACAAGAGGTTTTGCGCAAATTCAAATAGGATATGTTTCAACATCCTCTCTGCAGCTTGGATTTGGCTCCTGATTACTATCTGTTCACTGCAATGATAAAGGGGCTTAGGGAGCAGCATTTCGCTGACAATGAGGAACTTAAAAACGCTGAGACACATTGGTTTAAATCGCAGGCGACCGCCTTTTAAACAGAAGGAATTGGTAAATGGGCAAAAAGGTATAAGTGCTTGAATAATGGGGGAGACTGTTGAAAAATAGAAGAGTTGTATCTTTGATATGCAAATAATTTTTTTCTCCCTCTGTTCTGGTTTGTTTTTTACGGCGATTCTGAGGTTACTTTCGAAATTTCCCTCGTATTTGCTGGAATAGAAATTTTTATCTATTGTTTTCATTCTGTTTTGGCATATTTCAGAATGGATATATTGGGAAAAATCCAGTCGATAGATAAAGTAGATTCCATAATAAATATTCTTAATTTAAGCACAAATGTTCATTCTAAAATGTCTAAAGCGTAATGAAGTGGAATGGGATTAAATAAAATGTTACCAGTAAGTCTCAAATAATTTTTTGTAACTGTATGGAGTAAATTTTAAGCGCAGACGGAACATAATATGGAACAAAATTAGAATTTTTTTTCCTGGCCGATGGCAAGTGAGTAGTGTTTCGGTTGTGGAAGTAGAATTATTGGAATTCATTCTATAAAGAAGAAATAATCTATTTGTGTGTGTGAGTGTAACTTGCAATATACGTTATCTTTTATCTTCAAAAGAATCTCTGTGGATATTACAAAATAATCTTGATAATCTAATAAAATAATCATGATAGAATTTGGTATAATTTTTTACCTTGGAATCCGAATTCATTGAAACAAAATCTCCTCAAAAATGAACACAGTTTTTCAGAGATTTCAGAAAAGATTTAACTAATGAAATATTTAATTCTTGGGGAGTATAGGTATCTTCCCTCTGGAATTTCGAGAGTAAGTAAATGTATTTCTGCATTTGAGTCTGGTTATCTTCATATGAACTCCTGATCACAAAAGCGCGCCTGAGGTACCAAATGATGGGAATTCATTCGACCAAGAAATCCTTTTTTACCAATTAAAATCTGATACTTATACTAGTTAAAATGATATAAATTGAAAACTTTGAATTAAATCATTTTCTTTCTTTCCCTCGTGCAATGCTATCCATCTAGTAGAGACTCTGAAGCCCGCAGGAAAAGGTTTTCACCGTTTTAATAGTTTTTAATACTACCATCCTTTGCTCCGAATAAAAGTCTGACAAAAATTTATTCCGGAACCTAATTGGAAATAACATTTGCTTTTCCAGGATATGGTATGTTTTTTACAAAATAACTTTTGTATAATTTGCGATGTTTTTAAAAATAAGGTTTTGATACGTTTTCGCTACGGATTGAACAACCTGCATTTCTTTCACATCATCGTGATCAATCTAGTATCTAGTAAGTGAATTAGATCATATGAAATTTCTCCAACTAGGAGTACTCATGTAAGCGGGCAGATACGTATAGATCAGGATTAGCTTTTAATTTATGTTTTCTTTTATTTTTGTATTTTAGCGCAATGTTGTGAATCGCTTGATTCGCCTGTTTGATTATATGACATCTGGTTGCAATTAAGACTTTTTTTAAAAATGCATAAAACTAGCATTTTTTAACATAGTACTGAAGTACCATTAGGTTACTACAACATACTATTAAATTTAGAGAACTTCGCTAACATTAATAATACTATGAAAAATTGAAGTGTTTTTCAAACAGGCTTTGTAATGAAAATCATTCACTCAAAAGTCAAAAGAAGCTGCAAGATTCTTTCGTTTATAATATCAATTAAAACTACAAAAACTATTTTTTGAAAAGATTCTCACAAAAAAGGAAAACAAGCTTGTTTATAAGCGTTACAAAACCATAGGCAAAAATCACTGCTTTCCCCTATTTTGTTTTTCTAAACTGGAAGGTTATTATTAAATTAAAAACTTTTAATTTCCCAAATTCATATTGAATTTAAACATTATTACATATTTTTGTAAAGCAACGTTAAAAAAAATCGTTTTTGAGATGCCATTATTAAGCATCGAACCAGAGTGCACTGGTAGTGCAGCTATTAAACAAACAAACAGAAAAAAATACCTTTTAATGCGGCATTGTCAGCTCCAACACGAATTTTGCTGTCAGATGAAGGATATTAGTAAAGAGTAGTTGATATTTATGAGCAAATCTGCCAACAACTAACATTCTATTTTTTTCTTAAACTATGCTATGTTATCGCGACGATTTTTCAATAACTATTTAAAAAAATTCAGCATATATATTCGATAAAAATATTTTATTATAAGTTTTATTTTGAGAAATTCGTAAAAAAAATTGTTTGATTGATAGAACCATATATGGCCTGCGGCCGCCCCTTGGCATAGCCGCTCGCGTGCGGTGCACGCGCTGCACACCTGCTAGGATCAGCCCTGTTGATGTTGCTATGCATTCAAAATGGTATTATAATGGAAATTGATTACATAGATAATGATCAATGCTCGAAGATAACCTTTGTTGTGCAAGTACAATGACAATGACTTAGCAAGGAATGAGGATGTTTAAAAGATGGTAAAGTGATAAGTGATGAAAACTATGGTAATTAACAAGTTGAAAACAGTTCATACAATGATGTACACTTTATAGTGTAATTGCAAACAATTTCATTAACTTAAGGTATCCAACTACGTTCGGAACCGTGATTTTGCAAAACCATATAAATGGATAATACTTATGATATTTAGTGTCACTTAGATTAGAAAATGTATATTAAATTGTTTTAAGAATGTTATTTCAATAAAAAAATATTTAAGCATAATATTTTGACAAAAATAAACAAAGAATGACCCTTTTTCAAAATATTCTCCTTTTGTGAAAAATGCTTCTATTATAATAATATTTTTGTCTGTACATTAGCTCAGACCTCGTACAGAGTCTCAACTAAATTTTTTGAAATATCTAACTTAGAAGTGGGTTTATCCATTTTTTACGACAAAAAAAGGGAGCAATTTTAAGAAAAAAACGCCGATAATATTTCAATTGGTGGTAACTCGAAATAATGTGAATTTTCAAAACTCGTTCAGACTCTCTGGAAGTCTTTTTTTTATATAAGGAAATATTATTTTTTAGAACATTTTTAAAAGGGGGGAAAAAAATTTATTCAAAGTTAATTTTTGCCAAAATTTTTATTTAAAAAATTTTTTTTTCAAAATATTCTTAAAACAATTTTATCATTATTCTAATCTAAGTGACACAAAATATCATGAAAATTTCCATTTATCCCTTTTTTTAAAATCACGGTTCGAACGTAATCCAAATTTACTATAAATTCATAAAAGGGTAGGTTGGTTGCCCATGAAGTTGCAAAGTAAGAAATAAATAAGAACGCCAAACATGCAGTACCCTTTTCCCTTTTGGCCTTTTTGGGTCAGAAACAGGTGGGTCCATAGGTGGTGGATAATGGAAAAGCTTTTTAAAGAAAAAAACAAAGAAAGGGAAAAGAGTAAGAAAGTTAAGGAAAATCCCTCCCGAGAACCGCAGCTGTAAGGTAAGGAAACCGGTAAGGAAGTGCCTAGGCACCCGGGAGATTAAGAAAAGGCCCTGGCCATACTGATAACTTTCCTTTAGCATTTGTACATTATATTAGTTTGGATGTAAACAAATATGATGGAAACATTGACATACCCGAAGCAATATCATAAAAAGGAATGCGATTCATTTGTAAGACATTGATAAGTTGCCAATGCCTTAACGTATTACGAAGCAAACATGAAAAAAGTTATCTCTCTTTTATCAACAACAAACCGTTATACTTTAAAAAATGAATTGGATACTTTTAGTAGGTTTATTTCTCAGAATAACTACTAAGAAAAGGCTTTTAAGTAGATTAATATATTTGCCTCATAAAATTTCCATTTTAAAACACTCCAGTCTCTCAATGTAGTTAACATTTTAAAATAACATCATTAAGTAGTCCAATACCTATTTGTTGAAACTGATTTAACTTACTCATGTTATTGCTAAAAGGGAAAATTTGTTTTTTTTGATCTTTGGTTTGAAATTATGTGATTACTTGAAGATGAAAAACTTTAAAAGTGGTCTTTTTTTAGTTTTTTTTTATAATATATATGTAAAAAGATGCATTATCTAATAAAATAATCAAGTACACATTTGTAACAAAGGGTTTAACCCTCTGGCCGGAACATCAGTTTTTTTGCCACTCTGAGGAACATCCGTCTGACAGACGAGTACGGAAATGTTTTTGAATTTTATTACCTTAACCCTTTAAAAGGGGGGGCCCCCGTTAAAATAAAATTTTCTGTGATAAAAACGATAAATGTAATGTTCTCATCCCCTATAACATTTTTAGTCACAAAAAAAAAATATCTAACTTGGTTTTTTCCCGGGTGGTGGCTGACGTTAAAACCACTGCGCATTTAGAAAATTTAACTTACTTTTCAGGATAAAAAATAATGAATCATATTACAATTAAGTTTTATAAAAAAAATTTTCTTTATGTAAAACTATTTGATAACAATTTAAAATATAAGTGTAATTAAATAATAATGGGAAAAATTTTTACAACATAGGATACTTTTAAAAATATATATAGAATACTTAGAATATCATTGACATTGGTATATATCCCATTTTATATTTTATTTAATTTTGTATAAAAAGTTAAAAAAAATAATATTTTTGAAATTTAAATAGTTATTTCACAAATTTGATGAGCTATTTACGGGGAAATTTATAATATGCAACGTTTTTTCCGGAGAAAAGCGTTGAAGTTTTCGAACCTAGAATCTTGTACCACATATTGTAAACAAAAGTTGTTTTATTTTAGACCAACATTCTTTCGATTTTCAATGCTCTCCCCCGAATACAGGAAAAGCGAAAATTTCTAGGTTATTTTTCTGTTCTAGATGGGGAGTGGTGAGCCTCTATCCCTTTTGGTTTTAAAAAACCCAAATAAAACCTTTTTTTTAAATTTCAATTGCAATTCATTCAGATGAGAGAAAATATACTTAAGCATGTCGAAATTTTTAAATAAAATTTTTTAATAAACAAAAAACAATTTGTAGATTACACCGAGAAAAACTGTTTTTTTACCCCCCACGACATGAAATGCAAAAAAGAATTTTGTTCGCATGTATTAATTTTTTTGCGTTTGCTTCAATGCTTTTTGGCAAAAACAACACCCGCTTTGGGAAAAATTTTAAAATGTGGCTAACGTTTTGCCCTGCCCCTGGGTTAAGGACTGTTTTAAAAGTCCTTATCCCATGAGGTGAGTATGGGTCAAATAAGATTTGGGGATAAATCAAGCACAACTTTTTTTTAAGATATATACATTAGACAATTAATTGAAAAATGAAACTTTTAAAAAAAAAAACAATTTTTTTAAAATTTAAGTCTTTATGGCCTATATTCATAAATTTTTATCACTAAATTTTTGACTAGTATTTTATAAAAAATGATTTAAAATTTTTTATAAAATAAATAATTTGAAAAAAATAATACCCCAAAAAAAAAAAACTATAGGAACAAAAGTAAGAAAAGTAAAACTAACAACCTAAATTATAGGCAACAGTTAACAAAATTTTTTAAAATTCAAATATCGCATGTTTCTTTTGGTGTGTTCCCAACCAATAGCATTCCACATTTGATGCATTTATATGACGTCATTCTATTTTCTTTTTGGGAAAAACCAATTCCTTTTTTTTTTCGGGACATCATAAAACCATAAATAATTTTAAAAATGCTAATAAAATACATTGTGGCCACCGTAAATGCAACCCTGAAGAAGCATGCAAATAACATGAATTTACAACATGCATTAGCGGAGATGAGATATGCAAATGATTGATTTAAGTTCGACCATCACGCGCCTGTGAGCTTACCTCAAAACGCTGATTTAAGGCTTGGAGATTTCGACGATTTCAAGTTCGGCAATTGTGTTTTCTTTGTGGTTTTTTCAAAAACGATCAGTTTTGTCTCGTAAAAGGCTATCAGTTTTGATCAAGTATCCGAGTTCGACAGAGTGAAGGATAGTGGCCTACGATTGTGGATTATCTTTAAGGGAATCGGTAATCGTGTTGGACGAAACAAACACTGTAATGCGGATATGTGACCGTTGGATACGGAGAGTACGACGGACGCTTTTCAATCACATCCACCTCAGTGCACTTCAGTAAAGACAGGCAATAGCGCATGGTGTGACGGATCGTTCAGTCACATCACGACCATAACACATATTGAGTCTGTAACGCATCATTCGTTTACGGTAATTCGACACCGTTTTCAGCAGAGTGGTTGTCCAAAAGACATACTTGGTCTACCCTGACGCAGCACTACAGATGTCAATCGTAAAAGGTGCGATGAAAGAAGGATGTGGCAGAATGGAATAAGTTGTCTTACTGACGAGTCACGCATCTGTCTGCCCACGATGGTCGGATTCGAGTCTGAGACACCGTGGAGAGGATGCTGAATTTAGTTTATGCACCGCCCACTGGTTCTGACCGGTATTAATGGTATGGGGGCGTATTGATATCACTCAACTTTCTTACGCATTCCGCACTTTAACATCAGCGCTACATCTCCAAAGGTGGAGCGTTGTCCCTTCCTTATCTTCAGGGCTTGGCCACAGCCATATTTCAACAGGACCACACGTGGCACGCATTGTCCAAAGGTCCTTCGTCAATCAACAGATTGAATTGTTTCCCTGGCCAGCTCGCTCTCCGGATCTTTCGCCGATAGAAAACGTGGTGTCCATGGTTGCTCAACGATTGACCCAAATTACGCCCCCAGCTGCCACACCAGATCAACTTTGGCAACATGTGGAAGCTTCTTGGTTTGCTGTACCCCAAAAACACATCCAAAGTCTCTTTGAATCAATGCCGAATCATGTGGCAGTGGTGATCTCCCACAATGGCGGCTACTCTGACTACTGATTCTGGCAGGAACCACACTTCACAGAAGTCTATAAATTTAATCATTTGATACTTGGTCAAAACATGTCATCCACAAAATAAATTTTGTTGTTCTATCTCTTGTCTTTCTTTGTGTTGCATTTACGGTGGCCTGCAGTGTATTACAAAATAAATATTGTCGATAATAAAGAACATTCGTCTGCTTGGCGTAATTTTAAGACATACGTATGGAGGAATATCCGTCTGATAGACGGTGATAGGTAAGAAAAATCACAAAAAACGTGAGTTGAAACAAATCCCCAAATACCACCACATGATCCTTTCACTGGGTAGAGACCAACTGAAGATGTCAAGGCAACTCACCCCCACAATCCCACCACAGCGTTATCTACAGGCATCAAAGCAAATCATCCCCGTCTGAGAGACGGATGTTCCGATCAGCGGGTTAAATAAAGAGTCTTTGACTAGTAATTTCTTAAGGCCGAAAGGAAAGAAAAATTAGGGAGTACAAGTGTTTTTTTCATATCAAACTCATTATTTCTATTTTTTTAGAACTTTTTGTGAAAATATAAGCAAATAAAATGAAAATTAACAAGGAAAAAAAGTCCCTTAAACAATACAATAACAAAGCGATGAAAAAAGTTACGAAGTTACTAATTAAATCAATATTACCCTTACATCAGAATTAAGGACATTTAAAAATTACAATAATTAAGATAGTTTAATACTTAAATTTAAACTTTTTATTTAGATAATGATAATTTTAACTCAAATTAGTATAATACAGAGATATATGATCAAGACAATTTCACAAAATTCATATGCTCCAGTCCTAGAAAGGAATTGGGGCTTACAAATTCAGTTTAACTAATACATTATCTTAGACAAAGTTCCATAGGCCTATTTTCAAATATAGAAATACAGACATGCAAAGGGGAAGAAATATTAAAAGCTACACAAATAGCAGGTGAATACAAAATATAACACTGCATACAGTCGTAACACAATTGGCATCACATTTCAATAATATACAGTAGTATATATGCAAAAAAAATTCAATAATGTCATCAGCTTCATATCAAAAGGTCCAAATAAGTCCAATAGGTAGTCATCAGCTTCATTAAAAGTCCATTCAGTTATTTATCAACTATTGAGGCAAGATTTAAGAAGCATCTGGATCCGTGGGAGATATTTTGACAGGAAATAGTGACACATAGGAGTGAAAAATCAATGATCCATAAATTCAGGCATAATGGCAGAAGAAACAATTGGACTTCAGGATTGGCAGATCTGCTGACAGCTAAAAAAGTAAAAGGGAGGTTTTTTTCGGGTTTCAAACCGTCCTTTGGGATTACAAACCCCGCCCGGTTCACCCCAAAGAAAAAAAAAAAAAAAATGTCAAAGATGGATAAAAATGCAAATAAAAGATAAAGGATACAAGACCAGTTGTTCTAGTAAAATTTAAAAAGACTAAAAAAAAAAAAAAAAGTGATTTAATGACAGTCGGAAGAAAAATAATTCCAAAAAAAAATTAAAAAAGCCCCCCTTTTGTTATGGGTTTTAAGAAAACAAGCTTCCTTAAAATTGCCTAATTTAGATTAAATTTGGCGCGGGGTCACACAGGGGAAAAAACTTTGGGGGGAAACTAACAAGAATGTCTCGGGTCGGCAAAAGGGCCGTAAACCCCCCCCTTTTGGTGACCGTATCTTTGATTGTCAGCGGAGCTAGAGGTGTCAGATTTGGGAAAAAGGGAATAGACATTTTTAATTTTTAATATGTTTTTAAAAAAGAATAGAATTTTAAAATCCCCCAAAAACAATTTGGGGAAAAATTTTTAAATTTAAAAGGACAATCTATAATGGGGCAAACACACAAGGAAAAGTTAAACCGAATCGCGTAATTTAGACCACTTTCTCTTAGTTATAATTTTTTCCCTGCCTACTTTTCTTCTAATAATATTAAAAAGTCCTAATATCAAATAATCAGTCCCACCAATCCAAACTTAGATTTGACTTTATAAAACGTTCGCGGTCAATCGTAGGGCACCTTTGTTTAATCTGTTTTTCCAGGTAAACTTCACGATAGGCTGTCAACCCCTCTAGCCCCCTCCACACAAAAATTTTCCCCCAAAATTGCCATCCCCCCTTTCTGGAACTTCTGTTCTTTTTTAAAAGCTATCTTATTTGCATTTTTTTGTTCACATTTCGCTTCTTGGGGGTTTTGGGTGGAAAAAAAGTTGCCATTAATCTTGCTTTTCCCAAAAAACCCCGGGGGTTTTGTTAAAGAAAAAAAACGCGTGAAACCCCCCAAGAACCCCTCTGCTTTAAAGCCCCTTTTTTACTATCCCGACTTTTAATAAGGGGAAAAAAGAAGGGAAAAAATTTATTTTAAAAAAATTAAAACCCCCCAAACCAACGTTTCCATAAAAAATTTTTATTTTAATAATTTAAAAAACAACTTTCACAGAGAATTCTACTCCTGTTCTTCGGCGAACCAGCGGTAATTGAAAGAGAATGTGGTGGACATCACAGATTACAAATATTTGCTTTTCAGCTGTCGGGATTTAAACTCACTGAACTATAGACTATGTTCATTATTAGAGGCAGAGAGCCGGCCAAAAAATTAAAATCCCCTTTATAGTCTTAAAAAACCCATGGGAAAAACAACGTTGAAATTTATGGAGGGGAGTGGGGCCCGTTTGTACAAAAAAAATTTTTTGAACAAATTTCAATTTTTTAATTTTAATGTGTTACTTTGGGTTTTTCATGTTTTAAATGACCTTCAGGATAAAGATATTTTAATTTTACAAAACTAGAGACATCTATCTTTAGTGACTATATGAAATTGTTTAAAAAAAGTGATTATATTCCCTAAAAAGGGCTGTAAATTTTGAAATAATACGGGGGTTGATAAATCTGAAGAACAAAAAACTTCTAACTTTTTTTAAAAACATTTACAAAAAATTTCATTAAATTATTTTCAAAACTTTTTGAGCAATCTCTTCCGCGTTTGAGTTTTTTTGAAAAAAAAACATTTTTGAGTAAAACGAATTTTTTTGTTTTACATCTTGTGTAAAAAATTATGGATCTTCTTTAGAAAACACTTTTTTTTGTTCTAGTGAATGGGAAAAAAAAAAGTTTTTTTTAAGCTAATCAGATGGTCTATTTAAAAAAATTTATAAAACAAATTTCCCCAATTTTTAAAAAAAACCATTTTAGGGGAGTCGGATACAAAAGGAAATTACTGGGGCCCCTTTTTTAAAGGAACAGGGCAAAAAAGAACATTTTTCTTAACCCCCCAAAGGGGCTGCACGTAAAATTCCGCCATTCCCGAGATCTTTTTTTGCCTTCAAGCAAAAATTTTGGGAAACGGCCCAGCCTGCATTCTTAAAAATACGGCTCAACCGCTTTTTAGAACCCCACCTGAAAGCAAAAAAAATGTGAGGGGGCATTTTTTAAACATCTCCCGAATGGGAAAAATTTTAAAATGCAGACCAAAACAGAGGGGGTAACTGTTTTGGTTTTTTGGGAAAAAAAATCTAAAAAACAATCCCATGTCAAGGGAAGAAAAAAGAAAGAAAAAAGAATAATTTAGGAGTCTAGACAGCAGAATATACCAAATGCGTAACATGCACAAAACTAAAGTTGTTAAATAAGAAACTTAGAATGTGCTCTGAAAAGTTCAGGCAGACTGTGATCTTTAAGATGATGAGAAAGTATGAGGTTTCAATCTAAATATTTCACGCAGAAAATTTTAAATTATGCGTTTTTGAAAAGGTTATACATACTTGCTAAATAAATTGGAGGGAAAAAATTTGTAATGTTTCTTCTGTACAGATAATTATCGACCAAGATTGAAAAACAAACGAAACGAAAAGTAAATGGATGGACTGTTCCTTATAACTTCGAACTTTAAGGCTACGCTAATTCTAATTATAGTAGTCCATGTAATGTTTTCAAACATGGTCAAGTGACAAGGATGACAACTGAGCAAAGCAGAAAATTAAAAATATTAGAACATTCTTTGGTAGAAATTTTTATGTGAGAGTTCACTGTTTTGGTATAGAGGAGCTTCATAAAATATTAGATAAATCAAAAGAAAACAAAACACACTCCGTAAAATCCGGCGTATAATGTGCCTTTTTAACACACAAAAAAAATAAGATAGAAATTTACGAATGCCGTTTTCCCCGTTTAAAAAAATGATATATTTTCCCAAATATATAAAACAAGCGATAAACATAAAGAAATTAGACTTCAACTAGTACGAAAAGTGTATTAAAAAAAATAAAATGCACTCTTTATGAATTTTTAAAGGGTTGTAGAGCTCAAATGTGCTATTTTTTCAGAAGCCTGTTATAATAACTTCGTATAACCGACTTCCAAAACATAAGAGTATAACACACGTACGTTTTATTTCCTTCTAAAAAAGGATCGCGTTATTTTGTAAATATACCCAAAATTAAAAAAAACACGAAATATGGTGCATTTCACGGCAGACTTGACGGTAAATAAAAAATATTTAACAATTACTTTAAATAATAATTGTGTTTTAAATGTTTGTTAATTTTTTTATAAACATACCCTTTTTAAAAATTATATTTTATAAGAAAGCGAATACAGTGATTATTTTCTACGGAAACCTTTACCAAAAATATATTTATTGGTGGGAAGTTGGAAAATTTTTCTTAAAATCCCATTGCAAAAAACTCAAAGCTTTTATACAGATTTTAATTTAAAATATCAGAGAGATATGAATATATATTTCTTTTATTTCTAATGCGCTGCCGGTTGGAGTTTTCCATTGCAGAGAGAGACCTAGTACATTCCCCGCGAAAACTGGTATCTCTGTTAAATGCTGGGCCACATATAGGCGGATACCAATCCCCGAAGGTAATTTTGACGCCCAGTTTCCTCCCTAGAGGGAGGCACCTGAGCTCTGACGATGCGAACTTGACTGGATTTAATTTTGCCTGACCACCCCAACCCAAAAAAGACACTCTAATTTTTTACGCCTTTAAACACGACACGGCCACGTCGTTTTCTTTTTGAAAATCCACCGACATGGGCTGGGTCGAACCTGAAGCGGGGCAGAAAGCCAGAAAAACCCAACCACGCCACCCAGCCGGCTGAGAGTAATATTTACGTTGCACTATAAAGCCACGGGTGGGCTATTGGCAACGGACCTCGTACTTTCGAGCCTGAGTCAAGTGACGAGGAGGATATCTGAGTTGGCACTCTTCTTCTCCAAACTACCCCACCACACCAACGGGAGATCATTTGAGTCAAGAGAGATTTAACATGCATTAGCCCCCTCTATACTTGGTCTTACTTTAATTTTCAGATATTTTAAGATAAAATTGTATGACACATTTTTGCTTTTACTTGCAAAAGAAAAAAAAATCAAAGAAAAAATCAATATATTTGAAAGAAAACTTTTCCATGCATTTCATTTACCGATTTTTTGTTTTTTTTTACTATTATTACACGAATCCCCTTGCCTTTAAGTACAATTTTTAGAGTTAAATGAAAAATTCTTTCATTTTTTTAAAAACACTTTAGACACATTGAAAAAATAGTGTCTAGATTAAAATGCTTTAAGTAAATATGAAATTAAGGTAACCGACTACGTTCGAAACCGCGATTTTAAAAAGGCACTTATATAAATGGGTAATTTTCATATTTAGTGTCACTTAGATTAGAATATATGTATAAAATTGTTGTAAGGACATTTTTAAAAAAAAAAAAAAATGATTTAAATACAATATTTCGGCAAAAATTAACCCCGAATAACCTTTATTAAAAAAGTTTCTCCTTTTTTGAAAATGTTTTTTTCTAATAATATTTTGCCTGTAATAGCTCAGACCTCTGCAGGGCTCAACTTCTTTTGGAAAAAATTCCCCTTATTTTCAGAGTTACAACCATTTGAAATAATTATCGGTGTTTTTTTTTTTAAAATTTCTCCCCTCTTTTCGTAAAACATGGATAAACCCACTTCTAATTTTTTATTTCAAAAAATTTAGTTCAGCTTCTGTACAGAGGTCGGCTATATATATACAGGCAAAATTTTGCATATATAATAGAAGCATTTTTTACAAAAAGGGGAATATTTTTAAAATGGGTCATTCTATTTTTCATTTTTGTAAAAATATTGTACTTAAATATAATTTTTATTGCAATACTATTTTTAAAAAATAATTTTATATACTTTTTCTTCTAAGTGCACTAAACATCTAAATATTATCCATTTATACCTTTTGAAAAATCACGGTTAAACTATCGGATACCTTGAAAAAGAAACTCAATTTTAGTTTTAGGAAATAAAAAGCTGGTCTTTTCCGAATCGAAAGACAACGTATGTTACTCAAGGTTATAAATCTCAATTGAGATAACTAATATTTTTCTCTCGCATACATTAATTACTTTTTTTTTCTCTATTCTTTGAGTTGGAGATTTGTATTTCAGAGTTACAGCATTAATTTTCCGCACTGATTTCTTCTTAAAGACGAAACAATTTTTTTTTCGGAGTGTAAAATGTTATAGTTTTCGTTTTCTGTTTTTATGCATATTGAGAGGAAAACTAGGATAAGTTAGTTAAATAATATGTCAAAGCTAAGCAAATGAATTAACATGTAAAATGATGCAAAAAATAAAAAATAAGAATGCAAGCAAGTAAAAAAGCAATTTCGGGTAAATACAATTCAATTGACAAAAATCGGTAAAAAAATAAAAATCTTTTTAGCCTGAAATGATTTCTCCCCAGCTCTGGGCTCTAACTATTTATTTCAACATGAAAATCATCAAAATAATAAAAAAGGGGGTATAATTCTAATTACGGCAATATCATTTTTCAAATTCCGCACTCTTCCGTTCCTGGATTTACCCAACCGGGGAACCGCTGTACTTCGCGGGCTCGTTCGTATCATTTCCCGGAGTCTCTTCCGTACTCTCCCCCGTTCCTCGATTTTTTAAAACCTGGAACCGCGGGGCCTTCGCGGGCTCGTTATCGCTTTTCCCCTTATCGCTCAAGGACGTTCGAACCCTCCTTCAAAGATAAATCCTCCCCCGCCCGGATCCTCGCCCCGTTTTAAAACTTTTTTTTTTTCCTCGTCACCCCACCGCTCATTTCTTTGTCGGCCCCCAGCCCCCCGGGGTCTGCTGCCCCCCTTTCCCGTCTCGGTTCCCTTGATCTCCCCATCTCTCCCCTCGCCCAATTCGGTCTTTTCCCGCTAGTCCCAAAGAGACCCCAAGGCTGGGTGTACAGTTGTATGTTCTCCGACGGGACGGCGCCTCCGAGTTCGGGGGAAAATGAACCCCACAATGATAAGGCGCCTTTTTTTGACAGTCCGGTAAAGCTGGGCAAAAAGGTCCCGAAACTGGGCCCCCCAACTACGAAATTCCTTCCCAGTGGTGGGGAAGTTCCGGGAAATTTTTTCACAGCTTCTGTCGGAAAGGGATCTTTTGGGGAAAATGGGGAAAAAATTTGCTTCGTCAAAAGCCTAAATTATCTTTATATATATTTTTTTTCTAAATCTCTTAAAATTTAAAAATCAAAGAAAAAATAACCCAGGTTATAATTTTTTTGTTTTTTATGAAACCCCCAATGACAAATAAAAATTTGAAGCTGATTTTTATCTCAAAAAAAAAAAAAATATGTAGTTCATCTTCATTTAAAAGTGTGAGCTTTTTTCCTATTGGGAAATTTGCTTTGATATTTTTCTTATTGCTATGAATACATGTAAAAAAAAAAATTTGGGGTATACTTTTTTTGAATCAAAGCGGGGTTTTTTTTTAAAAAAATGGGGGAACCCTTAGCATTTTTAAAGGGAAATTTTTTCAACACGCATTCCTAAAAGAGGGCATTTTACGAATATCAATCATGCTATCAGAAAGCTAATATTAACTCTGGTTATACAAGGGTAATAAAAAATTAACGGTTTAATTTGAAAATACAAAATATTTTAACGCGGCAGACTATTTTTTATTGACTTACTTCAAATTGTTTAGCATAGAATAAATTTTAGACAGAAGAGAAAATGGAGTTGACGCGATAACATTATCGTGCAATGATTTTCTGTGATTCTAAAGTGGTATTAAATCAAGATGAATGCTTCCAATGTGGCTGCAGTTAGCATTTGGTGATGAATCTACATGTCGTACTACTGTATTCAGATGGTTTAAAGAATTTTGAGGAGGTAGCAATTCTCTTTGAGATGAAGAGAACAAACAGGAAGGCTGCGGTCGTATGTAATCCCAGATAATGTGTCTTCCATGAGAAAAATGTTAATAAATGACAATCGCTGTACCTAACAAATAATACAGAAGGAACTTGATTTGAATCTACAGCCATACACAAAATTATCCATGAAGAGTTATATATAAAAAAAAAATAGTATGCCGTTGGGTTCCCCATAATCTAACTGAGTACCAAAGAGAGAAGAGCATGTCAGAATCAGTAAAGAAACCCTTAAATTACTAAATGAAGGTGGCTATCGCATCATTTCTAAAATTGTAACGGGTGATGAAACGAGCATACCGTTTTTTGACGTTCCAACACGTCGAGAAAGCAAAGTATGGGTCTTTGAAGACTATCCCATACCGACAAAGGTAAAAAGGGTTTGAGTGACGGACGAACAATGAAAAAAAAAAAAAAGCCGTTTTTTTTCAGAAATAAGGGGGGGTCAAAAACCTTCAAGTTGGAGGGACAGAAAACAGTAACAGCAAAATTTCCAGAAATTTTTCCAAGAAGTGAATGATAGGGGACTAATGCATCCCCAAGGCAATACAGCCGGATCAGCGAGTTGAGTTCCTTAAGGCAGTGTTTCTCAAACGTGGGGCGCCCCCAAGTGCCCAAAAAACCCCTTTAAGGGAGGGCGCGAGCATATCAAAAAAATAAAGGTTAAAAAAAAATTTAAATTTTCTGGAATGAAAAAAAATACTTTCCAAAAATAAAAAAAAAATACAGATTTACATTGATATTATTTATATATATATCTGGTGAAAAAAAGGGCATCAAAAATAAAAGATTCACTTTGAACGCTCATTTCCATCTTTGATCCTATAGCTAAATAAAAAAAAAAATTTTTTTTTGCTTTGCTGTAAAACCCCCGATGATAGATTTTTTTTACGTTTTTTTTTTAACTTAAAAAATTACTTTTGCTGGCTTTCGAAATTACTGTTATGGTTACCTGCATCCCTTTCTTTTTGGGGAAATTGTAAATTACAAATTTTGTTGCCTTTTTTTAAAAATGTGAAGATTTTTTTTATACATGGATAAGCAATTGGGGCACTTTGGGAAAGGGTTAATTGGAAAAATTTATTTTTTGGGTATACCAAACATATAATACAAAAAACAAATTCTGGGAAAAATGTTTTATTTGTTACCAATGACCTTAAGAGAGAATCCTCCCAATATGACAGTCTTTTGGGGGCTAAAATGAAATTTATAACATATCTCCTTTTTTGGGGGGTGGCAAACGTTTTTAGAATCTTAATTTCTTGTTTTGACCGAGTTCCGGGACGACCACTATTTTTTCAAAAAAATTTTCTTGGAAAAATTTCATTTTCCCCCATAAAAAACTTAGTGGTTTTAATTGTGATGTTGTACGACTGATTATGGTTTATAAATGTAAATGAGCATTGGGCATCTGGGGATTTTCTCTGAAAAATTGAAGCTGATCAAACAAAGGGGAAAAACTTGCTGAAATAATGCATATTAATCATGTTAGCGAAAGTAAATGAGAAAAGCAATAAACGGGAAACGAAAGGAAAATTTTCAATAGCTAATTAAGAACTTTATAAAGAAAATATGGAAAACTGTACCGCAAAAAACTTCACTCTGTAAAAAAGACACAAAAAAAAAAAGTTCAAAAGGATATTTGTCGATCATAAAGGATATTATAAAATTACAAAAAATTGAAAAAAAATGTGACATTTTTTGCTTGAAATATTTTTCCTGTAAGTTAGAAAAAAGTGTCTGTGATTTGTGTCCTTTATTAAGGTCCCACATTTGGAACAATTTGTTCGTTTTTTGGATTTTTTCCCCAAAATTATGAAAAGACAAAAAAAAAATCCTTGAAATAGGAATATTTTTTCTCTTAGTTAAATTATTCATGAAATTGTGTTTTTTTATCTTGTATATTGAAAATAATTAAAAAAAGAATCGGGTATCACTCCCCCGACCTTGTTAGTATCGGGCACACCTGACCCCGGGCTTTCTGCTTTAAATATTAAAAAATATTACTTTTATTCATTAAATTTTATATTTTTTTTATTACTTAACATTTATTCTAAATGCTAATTCTGCGAGGCTTAAAATTACAGTTCATTAAAAACCCGTTTTAATATGAGTATTCATTTCAATAAATCTTTTTACTTTTTTATACATTGCCATCACTTGGTTTTACTCCCCTTTAAATTAAATATATTATTTTGATATAATATTTATTATTTTTAAAAAATAAGCTCGTGTTAAGGGGGTACTTCACCCAGTATAAGAAAAAATTTTAAATAATTATCAGTACCCAGGGCTTGTCTTGGGCAAAGTTTTTCAAAGGAAGGTTAAAAATTGAAATTGACACTCGGTTATTTTTGATGTTTAGCTGATCTATATTTTGTCTTCAAAGTAGCCATCCAAAAAAATCCGGGTTACAAAAGGGATGCTGTTAAAAAAGGTAATAGTATACGAAATGCTTTTGTTTTCAGTGCAGAAAATTCAGCATCCCCCCTATCCCGAATTAAAAAGGGGATTTATTACAAAAAGGCCTTTTTTTCGCCCCTGGATGTGAAATCTAGAAGACTCTTTTTTGGCAGTTGAACCCTTCTGAAGTATTTTGAAATGGATCCCTAACCCATTCGTAACTTGCTATGAATTTACCCTCGTCTGTGTACTTGTTGATGCTTTTTATGTGAATTCCCCTGTGATTAAAAAAATATCTATGATTTTGTTTTTTAAACCACTGCCGTAAAAACTTAATATGTGAAATTTTAATTAACCCTGAATTTTGAAATTACATTCAAGGGGAAATTGGTAGCTAATCGATTCGGAAACTGACTAGAATTGTACGAAGTACAGCTTTTAAAGTTTGTGCAGAGGTCTTTGGTTGCCTAGACTCCAAAGTACGTTCGCGAGGATGCCAGATGTAATGGATTATAAAGAGCAAACATAGATTAGGTTATTTTTTTAATGACATTTGTACTTTTAGAAATGGATCTTGAAGGAAATAAATCTTAAATTAAATATTATTTCTCAATCTGTTTAATTTAAAAAATTTGAGAAAAAAAAATAAAATTTAACCCATTACTTAAAAAAATAAATTTTTTAAAATATATATTACTTAGTAACAAAATAAAAATTTAAAACTATTTTATTAATACTGAATTAAGAACAAGTTTAATAAATATTAGCGACTTCCCTGGGGTTTTCTTGCAGAGCAAAATTTTTTAGAAATTGACCCCTGAGTTCTTTTTTTATGTTTTTGCTGATATCTATATTTTGTCCTCCCAAGCAGCCACCGATTTTTGCAATATGTTCCAATTTA
>BMAV01016349.1:0-63582 GCA_019973955.1 Trichonephila inaurata madagascariensis
GCCAATCCCCCATTTTAACTTCAGTTCCATTTGTTGGACTCTGGAGACGTGTGGACGCGCGTTATCATGGATCAGAACCACACCCTCCGTGAGCAGCCCCGGTCTTTTGTTCTTGATGGACCTGCTTAAGCGTCGGAATGTCTCACAGTACACATCAGAGTTAATGCTTTTTATGTGCTTGAGGAATTCCACAAGTAGCGGACCTTGAACGTCGAAAAAGACAGTGAGCAACACCTTGCCTGCTGACTTCACGGCTCTGAACTTTTTAGGGGGAGGTGACGACGCATGCTTCCACTGTATTCTGTCCCGCTTTGTCTCTGGCTCGTAGTGATGGCACCAGGTCTTATCACCTGTGACGATCCAATTCATGAAAGCGGGGTCTTCCTGATACCGAAACAGATGTTGCAGTGCTAGTCTCATAAGCAGTCTCTTTTGCTGGTCGGTGAGCTGTTTCGGAACCCAAGCGTCACACACCTTCCGAAATCGCAACCTGTCGTGAACAATTGTCCACACGGTTCTATAACTGACATCCATTTTCAGGTCCAACATTCGCAATGTGACACGCCGATCATTTCTCACTAGGCCGTCCACCTTGTCGATGAGATCGCTCGTGATGACAGTGTTTGCCTGGCCTGGTCTCTGGTCATCACCCACAATCTCACAGCCTGCACCAAAACGGGCACTCCATTTTCTGACAGACTTGTCAGAGGCCCATTTCTCCCGGTAAACGGTCACCATCCGCCGATGAATAGCTGCTGGTTTCTCACCTTCCGCTGTCAGAAATAGGATAACACTTCGCTGCTCCTCAATCGTCGAATTTTGCAACTAGAACGCCATCCTGTCCTCATACGGACTGCCGCATCATTTGGACGCCGTTTTTTTTATAAGAGCCTTTGCTCTCTCCTGCGCATGCGGGTGCCACGCATGATCCGATCCCAGTCAGAGCCTCCAATGGTATCCCGAGATGTCTTGCTACATTCTCCCATGGCGGAATATGCAAATATTTAACTGTTTCATTTTTATGTCGTTTCGTACCTTTTCATTTGATCACCCCTTGTAATTAATAGAAATTAATTACCACTTAATGCTGTGATTCTGTCCTATGTATATATATATTTATATGAATTGTAACGATTTAATAAAAAGTATCTAAAATATAAAATTTTTCTTTGTTGCTGTAAGTAGAGAAATTGACTTATATAGATTATTTTTAGTAGATTTTGACTTATATAAGTTATAAATTTTTTTTTTATATCACTTGTGTTTTTTTCTTTTTTCTTTTTTGTATTTTTGTATTTCATCTTTATACCTGCTGTAACTGTTCAAAATCTGCCAGTAGAAAACAAAATGTTTATTTGTTGAAGGTCAAAATATTTTGAATGAAAGATTCACTAATCAAAATAAAAAAAATCCACTTTATCATATACGAAATACTTATTTTTTTCACATCTGAAGAACATTCAAAACAGACGAAATTCTAATCAAAATATGAACGTTCATTCCTTAAAATATAAGTATTATTCAGTTGAAATCACTCCTTCGATTTTAAGTTTGAACAAAAGCCGATTTGGACGGAACATTATTCAATTTTAGTTTCTCTCCAAAATAATCCAATGCTACTTAATGAGATTAACCTTAACTTCAATTTAAGTTTCAAAAATGAGCTTGAATAAGTAATCAGTGGACAGACAATGCATCAAAAATTCTGCTGGATCTTTACGATGAATATTCTCGAATCCTTTAATGTTAATATTTCACAAGTTATAATATTTATCATGAACTCTTTATCATTTTTATACATTATTTTCCATTTATTAAATTCTTATTGTATATTCCTATTCAAAATAATGGTTTTCCGGATTACGTAGGGGGAAAAACGAATGCCAAATTAAAGTGCTTTTGTAAAATTTATTCGTAGGAAAGATATTTTTGTAGTGATTTAATGGAATTTTAATCTTTTATTTTAATGTATGCACTTAAATGCTCGAATTTTAAAATTTCATAATTAGAATTGAAAATTACATTGAATCTAGTGGTAAATATTCATATTTCAAGAAACTTTACATTGTTGAAATTTTAATTTGAACCTAATTTTTGACTTCAATGTTAAAGAGCATTATAACTGCCTTAAAGATTATTCATTCTATTACGCCTATAACATAGGATACTCAAATATAACTGCATGTTTAGAATGACTTTTGTAAATATTTAATAGTTTCTTTGCAAATGTGTAAAACTATATAGAACTAAATAACTTTTTGTTTGGCATTTTGGAACATTGTTTCAGACTAGCAGTCACCGAAATGTGATACGCGTAACCTATCAATAATTCTTGGGGATATGCTGAAGAAGTAAGTTCATAATTTATATATGTGTGTGAGTGCGTGTGCAACAACTTAAATTAATATTACATTATTATTTTACATATTTTTTCTCTAAATCATAATTACAAATACCACTTCGACTTCGATTTTTATGACAAACGATTACGATTTATTTACGACTTGTAGAAATATAATATCTTAACAAATTACGTGGGTCTTACTGAAAGATTTCTTTTTTTCCTAAAACGACTTGCGTAATAACTAAAAACAACCCTTATTTTACTTCACTTAAACACGAGATTATCCTGTTGTTGTTGTTTCCAATCCCCTTCGAGCACGAAAGCCTACACCAAGTCCACTTGACCTTTCCGAGTAATAGTATCACACACCAGGTCTTGCTCTTCATACGTCGCAGGGGAATGCCCCAGCAGTCCAGAAGATGAGTATGAAAAGCAGGTAGAGAACAGGGACAGATAAAGAAAGATTTTATCCACAAGGCCGTCAGATGAGCCCTGAAACTCTTGCACTGTATAGATAGGCCAGGACTCTTAGCTGCGTACCAGTGGTGAGCAGGAGGGTTTCGCCAAGTCAAATTCATTTGAGTTCTTTGGAGGGAATGAATTTCCGAATGGGTTAAGACAGTGGAACTGGGATTAGAGAGATTATAACATCTACCAGCCAGCTCATCATCTGCTTCGTTCCTAGTCACACCCGCATGTGATGGTATCCACTGGAGACATACTTGTTTCCTCCGATCAAGCCGAGCTAATTTGGATAAAATATCTAGACTAGTACTATGGGATTATCCTGGGTGGGCAAAAAGTCCGTATAAACTTTAAAAATTTATAAAACCCGGAAAATTAAACAACAACAAAAAAGAACGGTTTGCACGTGTAGCATCGATAAATCACGGGATTTTTTAAAGAAAAAAAAATAAATAAAACATCCGATAGATGACGCTGGTTCGAACGACTTATTTGAAAATATGTAAATGATACAGGCGATTATAAATACCGATGACTCTCGGGACTATCAGTGATCGGGAAGCTGGCAGACGCTTGGGCTTACCACCATCCTCGACACGCAACATTCTTCATGGAGTTCTTAATCAGTATTCATACAAATTACAGTTTTACCATGGGATACCACCTTGGGATACCGTAGAGAGAAGCATTTGTGAGGTGGGCTCTCTCTAAAATTGAACAAGATTCCTCTTCGGTTTTTAACAACTTTTGGACGGATGAAGCTTATTTTTCGCTAAATGGTTAATACCCATAACTGTCGCATCTGGGGGATGCCAAATCCATGAGTGTACACAGAGAAACCACTGCATTCCTTCAATCACAGTGTGGTGTGAGTTCCCAGGTCTTACCATCATAGATCCCCTCTTCTTTGAAACACAGTGTCCAGTAAAGGGGTGAAAAACGGTGATAGTAAATGCCCAACGTTATTTAATGCTTCTGCGCGAAAAGGTTGTTCCATGTTTGAGTGAAAAAGCTGCGCTTTCTACTGCTACGTTTATTCAAGATGGAGCATCAAGTCACACTGCTAATACAATTAAGAAATTCTTGATACAGTCGCTAGGGGAAGAAAAATCATCCGCAAACTTTGTAAGTTTCCATGGCCACCTCGGTATCCAAATCTGATACCTGCAGACTTTTGGTTGTTGGAATAGTTTTGGTGCTGGACACGCGGAACATATACTGCAAAAATAAATGATTTGATAATATTATTTTTGTTATTTGCGTGTTCACTTATGTATGAAACGCCACCTATCGGCCATTTTTTGAGTTATTATTATTATTTTTATCTTCAAAAAAATCCCGTGACTTATCGATGTTAAATCTGAAAACGGTTTTTTTTTGTTTAATTTTTCGCGTTTTATAAATTTTTGAAGTTTTTACGGACTTTTCGCCCACTCGGTATTTTTCCCGATTTCAGTTAAACGACAATTGTAACGATATAAATTGCATAAAACTCTGTCTCCTAATGTTTAAATAAAATTTATAAGTTCTTTGTCATTTATATATATTCGACTATTTGTCTTGCCACGATGTCGAGAGCTTTATTAACAAAATAAAATCATTATACACACACATACACATATATATACAGTATAATAAAATAAATGTAAACAATATTCTACAAAACGAAGAATGGATAAATAATGGGTTTGATAAACGAGAACAACAAAAATAGTTTTCCAAAATGGAAAACTATTATGTTTTCTAAAGCTGTCACTCTATCATTGTGGTGAAGTAGGGCTAAGCTGTATATATATATTCCTTCCTTCCTGGGTGACTCGCCGTGTAGGGCGGCGATGCACGCTAAATCTGTCGAGAGCTGAAACGTCCTCCCTTTGGTGTGGTGTGATAGTTAGGAGAGGTGGTGCCAGCTCAGGTGTCGTCCACGCCACTTAATCATGGTTCAAAATTACGTGGTCCTTTCGTCAAAAGCCCTCGTGTAGCTAAACAGTGCGACGTTAATATTCACTCACTCACTCCTTCCTCGGTGGCTCGACAGCCCAGGGGTGAGCATGGCCTTTCAAGAAGCCTTTTCCAGGCCACCCTTCTTCTGGCTAATGTTTTCCAATTCTTAGTTCTCAAAACTAGGAGAGCTTTTTTTAGGACATCAATCCATCTAAGATTTGGTCTGCCCATTCTTCGTATGCTAATTGGTTGGGCATTGAAGACTTTTTTTTTAGTGGTGTGGTTTTTGTCCATTCTAACAACGTGACCTGCCCATTTAATTTGTTGTATTTTGATGAAGTTAACAATATCAGGTTCTTTATATGATTGATAGAGCTCTAAATTTGATCATCTTCGCCACGTTCCTTTTCCCAGATTATTCCAAAAATAAATCTTAAAATCCTTTCGTAGATACTTACGTTCTCATTTGTTGGAGACATGGACCAAGTTTCACATGCATAAAGTTAATACTGATCTTAAGAGACTTTTATGCAATAGAACCTTTGTTTTTCTTTTGATTAAATTCGGTATCTCATATATTTTCAAATTCCATTAGGACATCTATTAGCTATAATAATTTGCTTTAGGATTTCAGTATTTCAATCGTTTCTATTGTTAATTTCCGAACCTAAGCTAGTGGAACTGTCAACAACTTCAAAAGTATACTCTTTAATTTTAAAGTGGGAATTGTTAAAACATAATCTAGTGCAAAGCATGTATATTTGGTCTTATTCTCATTGATTTTCAGTCCCATCCTGAGGGCCTCTTTCTTTAAAGTATATATATATATATATTACATAGGGCAGTGCTTCTCAAACTTCCAAAGTTTGCTACCCAATAATCAATCATAATTTGCATCGCACCCCCCTCCATACAATAGCGATGTACTAAATTCAATAATACTGTGACGTTAAACATACAATACGACTTAAACCTCTAAAGCTCCCAGCGTCTTTCTGAAGTTATATCTTTTCTGTGAACTGTTACCCATAAAATTGTGTTAATGTTGGCATATAATTTTATATATGACAAATCCGTTGGGTCACTGGTAATTATTAAACCTGTCCCTAACTTAGTATTGTTAAATTTATTATAAAATAGATTGTGCACACATTTATAAGTGTATGGTAAATGAGTATTTTGTTTTTTATGTCAGAATGTATATGTTTGTTTATTTTCAGTAAGTTATTAATTTTTAAAATAATTTTTTTTCGACTTTTCAAGAGGCTCACGCCCCCTTTTAGGGTTATGACGCCCCCTAGGGGGTGTGCCTAACAGCTTGAGAAATACTGACATAGGGTAAATACATTTAATTTCATTTTTTAAAAGGGATGAAAAGAGTTTCGAGATCACTACTTTAGATGATATTTTAACTATACATATTTTAAAATAAGAATGTTTCTAAATGAAATAAAAAAAAAAACATTGCATGCTATTTTATTTTATTATTATTGCTGATCGGAATCAAAAATTTCCATTGAGTTTGAATCAGAACTACCCATTAAGATCTCATTCCGTGTTTTTTCTATTACTAGTTATTATTCGAAGGAAACCCTTTTTTTCTCTAAATTTCCCGTAATTAAACTTTTTTTTCCCAATGGAATTTTCTCTTTAAAAATTTTTTTATACTGTTTTGTTTTTAAATGGAGTTTTGGGAAATGCGTTTTATATTTCCTAAAATTAACACGTTTTAAAAGTTTCAGTTGTATGTAAGGGTTCTTTGGATAATTTTTTTCCCACTTTAAAAAGGTCGAATTAAACATTTTCTCAAGGACCATGACAATACAATGATTTCAAAAATTTTGTTCCATTGTGTAGGATTTTAAAAAAAACAATTTTGGATTTAGGGGTTTTTGGCATAATTCAATATATCGTTTCCAGATTTGGACTAATTGTATCCACAAATTTGGGGATAATTCTATTCTCTCAAATTTGGATAATTCCAGATTAATGACCCTACCCAAAAAAGACAACCCAAAAAAAACCCTTCTTATTAAACAAATAAAACAAACAAAACAGGGTTCTTTTTTGGGAAAAAAAAAAGACTCGTCATGTGGGTAAAAAAATTTTGTGTTCTAACTTCCAAACCTTTTTTTTATATAAAAACAATACGTTTTAAAATGATGGTACAATTTAAAAAAATAGCAACACGTTTAAAAAGGGGAAATTTATTTCTAACTGCAAATATTTTTTTTTTTTAAAAAATGTTTCGGGTGGGATACAAATTAACATTATATCAAAACGTTTAAAAAGTGATATAAACAATTGACATTTAAATTTCTTTTTAAAACACTTTTATTAGTTAGACCATATCTAAGAACGGAATTTTTGAAATATAACGATATGGGAACGAATCGGAAAAAAAAACCCTTCAGCCATTAATTATCCATTGAAGAACAAAAACTAATTCCAGCCCCCCAAAAACCCAAATATCAAACTTAAAAAATTCAACAAAAATAAAGTGTTTTAAAAAAAAAGCGGCTTTTATTGTAGATGAACTAAAAAAAGAAAAATAAATTTTGTTTTAAAAAAAAAGAAAAACTTTAACTTTTTTGAATCAACAAAAAAAAAAAAAATATAAATTTTTATTATGTGAATAAAATGATTAACAATAATTAATGTCTTTTGGGGTAAAAACGGGGGTTGTTTTGACCTTTTTTTCACCCAATCACATTTCGGAAAAAAATATAAGAAATTTTAACGTTAATATATGGTACCCCCCTTCCCAATGACATTTAAATTTTTTGTTTCATGAAAATTTTTGCTTTTCTCTTAAATGTTTTTCTATTAATCCCATTTAGAAGTAAATCCTCATTACTTCCCAGAAAACTGTTTAAATCTGTGATAAGCAAAGAAAAGAAATAAAATTTATAATTTTAAAAGGTTTTTAATTACATTTCTTTATTAAATTGTTAAGAAATGCGTCTTTTGTTTTAATTATACTTTTGAATATTACATTTATTATTCGAATGTATTCATTGGTTCAATTTTTAAATCACGTCTCAAGTTTTTTCAAAAATTTTTTTTAATTCTGAATATTTCTCCCTTTTTTTCGGGGAATAATGTTCTTCGCACTTGCTTCGAAATCGTTAATTACTTAAAGAAATAATTTTGTGAATAGCTTAGAAATATAGGGAAATTAATATTACATATCAGTTAGAAATAGTGCATTTTAATTACTAAATCTGAACAAAAGGGAAGCTTTTCGTAAAATTAAATTTTAGATTTTATTCTAGTATTTCTTTTGTTATGGAAACATTTAAAAAACCAGTAAAATTGTTAAATGATACGTTCTTCATTTTAATTAAAATAATATTTGAAAAAAAAATACATGATCACACATAAATTTTTAGCTTTTATTATTAGAATACCCAATTTCTTTTATTTAATAAATTAAAACAAAATATATTTTATTCAAGTTTTTCACAGTAAACATATCTGTAAATATATAATGGGTTTACTAACCTGTTGCTTAAATCAGTGGTTTTAAAAGTAAGGTTCCTTATCAATACATACAGTTAGGCATCTTGAAATTATTGTTGAGCATTTAAAAGGCAATTATTGAATTACATTACTCAGTATGGAAAATTTGCTTTCGTAACTATAGATGAAAGCACAGATATCAACTACTTTGTTCATTCAAAATAAATTTGCTAGATGTTTTTAATAATGAATAGCACGAAGAGCTACAATGAGGTTGATTCATGTGACGTCATAGTCACATGATAGTGAAAGCCACGTGATTCTAGCCAATCAATTCAATAACACATGTGACATCATAGTCACACGATAAAAACTATCTTGTGTTTCAACGAATCAGTTCACGCTTGCCCGTGTTAAGTTTTGCTTCTTTGCGAAAACTTTTCTCTTAAAATACATATGTATACAAAAGGCCTTTTATTTAAAATTATAAGCATAAAATACGTTTTTTAATTTAAAAAAAATCTTTTTGAAGAAATGTTTTTCCTAACATTTAACATCTTTTAACCAAAAAATTTGAAATTTACTGGGGTTTCACAATAGAACAATACAATTAGTTTAATGTTTGTTTTGAATTAAATGGAAAACGCGTGTTTGTTTTTATCATGTGACTTCATGAATCAAGCCCATTGTGTGAACTACTTAAAAAGGATATATATACAGGAGAAGACAGATTTTCAGCGCTAAATCATTAGAAATAACAAGTAACATTAAAGTATTACGTAAGTGTATCCTTTACAAAAGGGGGGGGGGAGGATTTATGACATGGGTAATTTAAATAGAATTTCAAATGAAATTCGTGCATTGTGGTATCCATCGACAAGCTATTGCAGCAAAGAAATTGAAACCAGAAATTTCTCGCGTGCTCTACGACAGATGCTATCAGTACAATTAAATTTGTAAAAAACAAGAACCTTGAATAGTTGAAATGGGCTGCAGTATTGAAAGCCTTCCATACCAAACAATAGATCGCTATTTATCTCATGGAAAAGTTCAAAAAGAGTTGTTGATCTGATGATTTAAGTATTTTTCTTTTGGGCAGCGATAGGGGCTCGAAGTTTGCTTACTTTTTCAGTGACGATACATCGATAAGTTGATGTTGATGGTACGTTACTTAGCAGATATTTTTGAAAAAGTAAGCATGCTCAAGTTGTCTCTTCAAACAAACTGCTTTACCATTGGTTAAGAAAACTTTTGAAAAGAAAATCGTGATGTGGAGGGAGATTATAGAAAATAAGTCTTTAAAAATGTTTTCACATTATTGTGTGATTTTATTTTTGAAAATGAAGTAAATGTAGAGTAAATGAAAGATCCATATAAACACGTTGAATGGAAATTGGAGACAAAATTTCATAGCCATTTTACGGATTTTCCTATTATTAATTGTAGTTATACTTATTAATATGCTGTGACAAAGTCCTCAATTTGGTATGGTGTAGAACAGGGATCGTGTTAACCTTATAGCTGTGGCATGCCAAACCAATATATCAATAGAATTCAGTGCGCCTAACAGTACAAAATATTTGAAACAATTTGCTTCCTATGGCATAGAATTCAAAGTTATAGAATAGAGGTAAAAAAATACAGATTTTGAATTTTATTACGTATTAATTACGTATCATTTAATGATATTTATTAACTTGTTATTACGCTAAGTAAAATGTAACTATTCCTTCAACATAAATAAAAAATTAAAATTGTACACATAGTATGCATCTCTTAAGAATATTTATTATAATAAGAAATAAACATATAAAGCACAAGTATTACTGCAATATAGTGAAACACACATATGATTCTGAATGTTCAGCAGTTAAACAGCTTCTTTGTGGTTTCAAAATATATTTCATATGAGAAAAAAATTCTTCTCGTATATATATATATATATAGAACCAAAGGCAGAAAGCAGAGCACATGCAAATTTCTTCAAACTATTAAATAGCTCCGGCAATGACACAAAGCAATTTAAAATATCTGTCGATTTATCAATAGTTGTCTTCTGTACATAGATATTTTCATAATTCCATGAATTTTTCTTTCAAGAACTCTGAGTATTTTTTTTCACGGTGCAGTATTGAGTGATGGTTCATTTTAACAAGTATTACACAATTTTTTAAAATTGAATTGAATATTTAATGCTAAGAATGAGTTACACGAATTACACACAAGAATCATTTTACGGTAAAGAACTGAACACACACACATGCACGCACGTAAACACACACGCAAGCACGCGCATGCACACCCACCCACACACTTGTTCCATGGGCCGTACTTAAATAATTTTTTTTTGTCAAAATGCCCTTAAAACTATTGTATACATGTATTCTAATCTAAGTGACACTAAATATCATGAAAATTATCCATTTATGCGCTTTTGAAAATTCACGGTTCCGAATGTAGTCGGATACCTTAAAGACAAAATTTAAAGTCTTGCCAAAGGGGAACCAAGAGAGCGGGAAATAAATACAGTGAAAATCGTGTAGCACGAAATTGAGGGGGAATGAAATATTATTAAGTGTTAAAAGAATTTCGTATAAAGTTGAAAAAACTGATATTTAACGAAATTAAGTTTATTAGAGTACATTTTATTTACATAGATTCGTATATAAGCAAGTATTTAATAAAAATCAGAGAAACAAAAGAATTCACTAGAGGTTAATGAAATTTAATGCAGAATATTCAAATTTTTTGAAGAACAAAACATTTATTGAGTTTTTGGAGAATAATCTGATATGTTTTTTTTGCATTGTCTTTTTTTATCATCAAAGTGTCAACAAATTGTTCAATATCATTCACTTTGTTATTCATTTCACTATTGGAATGTGCTTCTATAAATAACTGCGCATACTTTTCATGTTGTTTCTCATTTCAGATGATGTAGGAAACAGGAGCTGTATGATTCATTTCATTTAGGGCTGGAGAATTTGTAAGAGTGGCTCGTGTCACACAGGTCATTCCGAGGGTATTTCAACGTCAATTTAGCCCTATTTCTAAGAAACGTAGAAAAACAGCTCTCTCTCTCTCGTTGTTTACCCTTCTTAATTCTCGCCTGCGTGGTTGGAATTTTTTCTTGTTTGGCCCATTCACAGAAGGGAAATTTTTTGTGTTAAACGATTTTCATTTTGTGTTAAGGTATCCGACTGGTTTAAAATCACCATTTTCATAAAAAAATCTAAATATATTTTATAGTCTATTTTTGTAGCCTGTTTAATAAGCTTTCTAAAACTATATCGTACTTTTAATTCTGAATCAGTTAAAAAAAATTATAGCTGTTTTTGTTTGAAGTAGTAAGCCCAACTCGAAATCGGAAGTGTGAGTTTTAGATTGATTTTCACTGGCAAATGAGATTTTTATTCATTTAAAATATTTTAACGAATTCTTTTTGTGTTTAGTAAACTTTATTTCACTTTATAAATGTTTTAATAGATATATTTTGCTTTAAAATAGGCAACAGTTAACTGATTGCGATGTTGGTTTTGATTTAAAGGAGTTGCTATCTTTTTATCATTTGTGTTCAAAACTAGATCTCTTTATAAAAGTGCGAATGAAAAATTTATATAGAGTTATATCTATTTTTAATTAAAGCTGTCATGATAAAAACAAGATCAATGAGGCAAAAAAAGAAGAGATTTTCAAAGAGCAGTATTTGTTGGAGAAACGTCAATAGAAATATCAACGGATCTTCCAAATTCAGTCATTAATTCTATTAAAAAGACTTATGAGGAACTTCGCGATCAAACTCTCCTAAGAAAATATCTTCACGGGAAGCTCAGAACTTCAATGAAAGTCTTAACAATGTCGTGTGGAGTATAATCCCGAAAGACAACTTTGTTGAGCAACAAACACTCCGTTTAAGGAATTATATCGCAATAATACTTTTTAATTCTCGGTTTGCTGGTCTATTACCTCTACTTTAAAAGTTAGGAATGAAATTATGTTCTGAAATGAAAGGATATTTTTGGTACCTCGACAAAACGAGGATTGTTGATTCTATGAAGCATTCTAAATCAGATAAGAAACAGTCCCGTAAAAAAGAAAGGCTCTTCAAAACTGTAAAAGTTTGAAGTATGAGGTTCAGGAAGACACAACATACAAATCTGGAGAGTTTTAAAACCTAACCTTATTTTGCATTTTGTGAAGAATGTTATTTTTGAACATAATGATTAACGGTAAGAGTGATATTTCTTAAAGTAAATGATATATTCTTATGAAATTTTTTGAGTTTGTTCTTTGCATTATAATGAATGCTTTCTGCTAAAAGCTAAAGGTAATTTTTCAATTAAGGTATTATATATATATGTAATTTTATATGAAAAAAATTTTTTTAAAGAAAATTCTGGGTTTTTTTCATTTTGAACACATGTATTTCATAATTTTACAGTAAAATTTGAGCTTTTTTAGTATAAAGCATAGTTAAACGTTAAAGAATTGTATTCCTGCAAACATTTTATTTATTTTTGTGATATATATTGTTATAGAGTTGCTTGCAAAAGAGCAATTTTTGTAATATTTTGGTAGAAATTTCTCAATACTTTGAAAAATAAGCTTTCAAAAAATTCTACTTGCTGTATTTTCATATTTTTGAAACATAATTAAAAAATAACAATTAAATGATTATTTAAGTTATATTTTAGAAAATTTTCTCCTAACCAGTCGGATACCTTAAGAGGAATAAATTTATATTAGTTTGTTGGAGTTGTTGTATTATTTCATGTTAACCAATGTTTCGCGTTAAATGTATTTCACTGTACTTCATTGTGAAGGGTCGGCCGAAAAATTCCTTTTTTTAATCTCATATCCAGTGGCCGTTAACATGTTTACCGCTTCCATGCTCATCGAATTTGCTTTATTCAATTTCAACAATTATATCTTTTCCCCTAATTACAACCCTTTCATTCACAATGGAACTCCTACGAATCTCAATGCAAATCATAAGCCAATCAACCACTGTATAATTATGCGTAAGCAATTCATTTACAACAAACTCCTTTAACGACCTTCCAAACCATAATCTAACTACCCAAAAAAATTTCCGCACCCTCAAATAATTTGCTTTTAACAACGCACCTCTTATACTTCTGATCACATCATGCGGATTATTTCCTCATTGCGAATGGCAACACTAATCGAATATATCTTCAATTAGATATTGGCTTTCTCTGACTCTTACGTCACTCTCTCCTGCGATCAAACCCTCTCTCATACACCATTCGTTCAATCTCTTCTGCCTCTTGGTTTTCGAATGATTAAAAGAAAGGAACCTCTAATTATTGCATTCTATTAATTTCATTTAGATCAGCCTTCCGGTGCTTACACATATAAACTGTTGTCAATATAAACAAAAGGGCTTGAATACAACTTTTACGTAGTTAGTAGAATTGGCCCCAAATATCGAAACTATCGGTCATTAGCATTGCACATAAATTGAGTTGTGAGCTTGGCTAATTTATCTCCCAGTTTGGCGACACAAAATAAACCGGGGCCAAGCAGCTCAATGAAATAGGATCCTAATAAAAAAAGAAGCATTTAAAGGGACATGGTACGATTTACAGAAAATTTTTTAATTTAAGGATTTTCAAAATTTTTTTAGTTACGTCGTATGTATGTATGCTATGATAAACCATTTGTGCGATCAAAAATTTATAAAAAGCTAGCCATTTTAATTTTTTAAGGAAAAAAAAATTGTGAAGTGATTTTAAAATGCTACTCCTTCTACAAAAATTTACGTACACGCATGAAATTTGATTTACAAGTACCTCAAAACATGTATAATAACAGTTCTTATGGGTTTTGTGATAACATGATTGGTATTTGTGCAATACTTCTTTTTATGAATGCTTAATGAAAATTCTTTAAGAAATGTATAAATTCTGAGTTCAATTATTTTAAAAAAAATAAGTAATGCTTTGATTCAAAAATGCATACCAGCATTTGTTACATGTACTATCAGCAATTGGTGAAAAAACAATTCAAAGCATTAGAATCAATAGAAAAAAAGCCTTAGCATTTTAAATGAAGACAAAATAGTTATTTTATCTTTCTGAGGTAAGTAAGTTTAAAGTTTTGATTTGCCATAGGGATGTGAATAAAAGAGAACGTAAAAGCTCTATCATAATTCTGCATTTTTTAAATTTAGAACTTTCAAATTTTGTGAGGTTATAGAAAAGTATATGAAAAATAATTTAGACTAAAAAAATTAGATTTGATTTTTTGACCGATTTTTATCAATTGAATTGTACTGTGTCCCCTCAATAAATTATAGTTTAAAAAAACTAAAAAACACGCTTTTATGTTTAATCGAACTGAAAAAGTAAAAAAATAATTCTTAATATAATTATGTAAATGTAGTGCTTTGTACTACATTTTTACACTAGCTCAGCATTTCGGAATAGAACTAGAGTAAGAATTTATAACAATTGATATAAAGCACCCTAAGCTTTTACCCCAATGACATTAATTTTATCGTTAATCATCTTATTCTTATATTAAGAATTATTTTTTACTTTTTAGTTCAGTTAAATATAACAGCGCATTTTTTAGTTTTTTTAAACTATAGTTTAATTTTTATTTTTTAGATCTGTCTACAATAAAAGCATGTATTTTTAATTTTTTTAACTATCATTTATTTATTGATGAATTAATCTTAAATGCGTCATTTTTTAGAATCTAAAATACCCATTGGCATACTACTAGTGCGTCGATACGGCCTGGTTTGAAAAATGTGGATCAGCCAACTGAAGGAAATCTGGAAGAGCTAAGTTTCAAAAATTTCATGCAAAAAAAGGTGTTAAGTCAATGATATTTTTCATTAAAAAGAGCTCAATTTTCTCTCTGAAACTTGCATCAATATATTAGACGCAAAAGTACACTTTTGAATCGAAGGGTGTGAGAAATTATTCTTTTATTCCGGTGACCTCTGAATCAATTCTCAGCTGTTTTGGTAAAATGAAGCAATGAATGATGTTTTTGCGACAGATCAGACAAGAGAATTTAAAAAATAGAGTCTAAGTTTAGTGGTTAGAACAGTGCTTCTCAAATATTCCATATTTGCGACCCAATTTTCAGTCATAATTTTTCTCGCGCCCCCCTCATACAACATCAACGTATTGAATGCAATAATAATGTACTTAGCCGATAAAGCCACAATGCGACTTTAATGTTATAAATTGCCCATATTATCAATATATGTATTATATTTTGTGTATGAAAAGCCCATGGAAGTCGCTAGAATTTAGTATTAATAAATCAATTATTAAATGCTTGCCGCACTTACACATCTGTATCATAAATCGTAAATATGTATTTTATTCTTTTCATATCAGAATGTATTTTTGTTTTTTCCTTTCGGTAAATTAATAATTATTTTACATCTTTTATTTTTGACTTTTCGTTATGCTCTCCCTCTTCCCAGTTTGAGAAACGCTAGGTCAAAACATAAATATTATTTCTTTCACTTGCACGAGTCTTTTTTTTTTATTTCCATTTTCAGAAAAAAACTGAAAAATTGTTTTATGTATGGTAAGAAATGGCCGAAGCAAACGTTTCGCTATTATAGGGTTGTAACAATCTTTTAGTCACCAAATCTGGAAATGGATCTGGAATTAGTGCCAAATCTGGAAATGGAAAAAAAAAATTTGTCATAAATCGGGAAAAAGGGAAATTAAATTATCCCCAATTGGAAAACAAATCCCGGAAAAATTCATTGGAAAAAAAAATAAAATTTTTAACCCTATCAGGACTAAACAAAATTATGAAATTATTTATTTTTTAGGTCCTTGACAAGTGTAAAATTTCGGGTTAATCTGATTTTTTTTAAAGGGGTTTAAAAAATCAGTTAAAAAGATTCCGTTACATACAAGTGAAACTTATAAAAATGTGTTAAAAAAACTCAACACACAGTCAAGTTTTATTATGAGGACACAGCACTAAAATTGTTTTCATTCAATTCATTTCAGTAGGCACATTGTACACCCTAAAACTTGGTAAACTTTTACGTTCGAATGTTTGATAAAGTTTAAAATTTTTTAGAATCTATTGAAAAAAAAAAAATTTTTCCCACTTCTTGCATGTTTTTTTGTTGTTTCACGCCATTGTTTAGTAGGACTATTCACCATCCTAAGAGAGATAAAATTTTTGAAAATGTTTTGCTCAATTTTGTATTTTTCTGCTGGTCAAAATGAAATATTCGCTTGTTTCCGGTATTTTAGATTCCAAGCACTTTGGAGAATCAAGTATAATTAATTCAACGGGGTGATTTTTTTATCGCATCTTCTTAATTAAAACTTCTGAATATCTGTTGTTTGCTGCTTATGTATTCCATTTTCAAGATTAATTAAAATTTTTATACCTTTTTAACCATTCTTCTTAATTTTTATTTGTATGTCATCTTTTGAAATATATATTCATATTCCACTAGAATCCAGTGGATAACACTCAAAGGTTTAAATGAAGCTTTAGCTAGTTCATCGACTTTTATTTTCAATGGGGGCGGTACCCGTGGTATATTATGGATGGGGCTTGCCTTGTCACAAGTTCGGCCAGTACCCTAAAGACCCCCCCGTGTGGGGCGGATCACTTAAATCTGTCGGGGGAAAACCCCTCTTTGGTGGGTGGGTATTTGGGGAAGGGGGGGCCCTCGGTTCGTCCCGTCCTTGATATGGTTCAAAAAATTTCGTGGTCCGTCTCAAAAAACCTTTAGTAGCTAACAGGCACGTTAAATTAAAAATTTAATCAATCTTTAATTTCAATTCCTTTAAAATTTTTTTTCTTTTTTTTTTATTTTGTTCCCTGGTCAGTTAAAGTGCAGCCGCAAGGGGTTAAAATCTTTTAGAAATAAAGATAGCATTTTTTAAACAAGACAAAATTTTCATAATAGATGAATTATTTTTTTCAAGAAATTTAAAAAAAATTATCCTAATTAATTAATCTAGGTTGGGGGCCCTTTCAACGGTACATGATAAAAAAAACACGTGTTCTCCCCTGAATTCAAAAGCATTAAAAAATTGCTTGTTGTTCTGTTGTAAAATTTTGATAAAATTTCAAAATTTTTAAAAAAGGGTAAAGATATTTAAATTTTTAAAAAATGCACAAAAAAGATTTTTAAATTAAAAAATCTTATTTTTTTGCAGGGAACTTTAAAAAAAATGCATTTTGTATCTATGTACTTTTAAGAGAAACTGCAAAAGCTGCCCAAAAAGCCAACCCCGAAGGGCGTGAAAAAAAGAAAATTTTTGTGACTATGACGTCACATGAATTTTTTAAATGGTTGGCTAGAATCAATGGGTTTTCATTAACATTTGGCTATGCTCACATGAATTTTTGAAAATTTGTAAATAATGTTTTTTTAACATTTACCAACTCCCTGAAATTTTTTTGAAATGGTTTTAAACACATTTTTTCATTAAATTTGTATAAGTTTAAAAATTTTAAAAAAATTTGTGGGAAAACATTTTAAAAACATCTCAAAATTTTTGAAAAAGGTTGCCAAATCAAATTTTTTAAATTTACTTCTCTGAATTTTTGAAAATTTCCCAAATACTTTTATTAAAATTTTTACTATGGGAAAATTTCATTTTTAAAACAAAAATTTTAAATAATTAAAATATTTTATTTTTATTTTTAAAAAAACCAAAAAAAAAGGTATACTAAAAAAAAACAATTTTTTATGGAAATTTAAAAAGTTTAAAAATTTAAAAAAAAAATTTAATCATTTTAAAAAATCTTTTAAAAATTTTAAATTGAATTAGGTCAAAAAAAAATTTTTTAAAATTAAAAATTTTTTAAGTTTAATTTCTTTCCAAATTTTTTTTATTTGGGAAACTTTTTTAAAATTCTTTTGTGAATAAAAAAAACAAAAATTATATTTTAAATGTTTTTTTTTTGGTATTTTTTTAAATTTTAATTTTTTTTGTGTTAAAAAATTTTTAAACAGATAAAAGAAAGAAATTTAATTCTTGGTTAATTCAAAAATTTTTTAAAAATGGCTTTTTAAATTAATTTAGAATTTTAAAAAAAATTTTCTAAATTAAAAAAGAAAAAATTTTTTTTTAAAACATTTTAATTTTATCAACTTGAAACCACATTTATTTTTATGCACGAATACTTTCTCAAAGTTACAGCTGTTGCTTATCTAGTGAAATTACAAAAATGAACCAAGTTCCAAAATGTAGCATATATTGACTTTTCCCCCAAATATATTTATTATTCTTGTGTAATTTTATTAAATTTGTGATTTTTCTGTGCGTGGTTTAAAATTTTTTGCTAACGACTTTACTTTTGCTGCATATATATAATAATGATTATATTTTAATTGTATTGAAAGAAAAAACAATAATAATTCTGAAAATTATACAAGAACTAGGTAATCATTTTTCATCTAATTTTATAATAGAACTAAATTTGACCTATAATGTATTAAAAAGCAACAAAAAGTTTTTACACAACGTATATATTGCATATTTAAGAAAATAAGATGAGCCGTGCATATGCTGAAAGTGCTTTTATCTCGAGAAAAAAATTCGAAACCTATATAAACCGAATTAAAAAAAAAATCATGTAACTTTTAAACATGTTTCTATGATAGTGAAAATGTTGCCAAGCAGGTTAGACAGACCGATTAGTTTCCAGTAAAATTCCTGTAAGGAAAAATGCCAGACGCTAATGATTTTTGGTTTTATTTCTGTGGTAACACTAAATGAAGCTAACTTCTTAAGTTAGTTTTTACTTTGTACAATTGGGGTGTCAAACTCGCTTCCCGCGAGCCACATGCAGCCCAAAACGAACATTTTTAGGGTCCGGCAGTGTATCGGCATGCAATAATATGTAGTAATATATCAAAATGTCTCCCGAAATAGGAAAGAGAAGAGACGTCAAGATGTAAACATTACATTTTCTTGTTCTTTTATTTATGTTTATTATAATGTATTCTTCGAAATAAGTTTACGTTTCTTTTGATATGAATGTTTTCTATGGTCCACATAAAGTTAAACATTATTTATTTGGTTCAAGTTAGCCTTTGAGTTTGAGACCCTTGTGGTATAAGATCTCTGTTAATGTTTCTATCTGAACCATTTTTTTGGAAAATAAGCGAAAAAAATTCGTTCGGCTAATTTCAAACTATAGGTTTTTTATACTGTCTTTGATGAATTTATGCAATTTTTTCTCTTTTTAAATAAAAGTTCCGTTCAAACTACCCAAAATGTTAAATAATAAAAATAACGTGCATATGGCTAACGGAAAGTGTTCAAAAAACCGTGTTCCTAAATAACATTTTTTTCCAAAATTAATGAATCTTTGTATAAACTCTTTACTTTTTGTCTTTAAGGTATCCGACTAAGTTCGGAAACCGGGATTTTGCAAAAGCGTATAAACGGATAATATTTATGATATTTAGTGTCACTTAGATTAGAAAATGTATATAAAATTGTTTTAAGAATAGTATTACAATAAAAATGATTTAAGTGCAATATTTTGACAAAAAATGAACATAGAATGACCACTTTTCAAAATATTCCCCTTTGGTGAAAAATGTTTCTATTATAATAATATTTTGCCTGTATATAGCTCAGACCTCTGCACAGAAGCTCAACTAGAATTTTTGAAATACATAACTTAGAAGTGGGTTTATCCGTGTTTTACGACAACAGAGGGGAAAACTTTTAAGAAAAAAACGCTGATAACTATTTCAAATGGTTGTAACTCTGAAAATAATGTGAACTTTTCAAAAATCCTAGTTGAGCCTCTGTACAGAGGTCTGAGTTATATACAGGCAAAATAATATTATAATAGAAGCATTTTTCACAAAAGGAGAACATTTTGATAAAAAGGTTATTCTAAGTTTAATTTTTTGCGGAAATAATGTATTTAAATAATTTTTTTTGTCAAAATGTCCTTAAAACAATTTTATGCATGTATTCTAATCGAAGTGACACTAAATATCATGAAAATTATCCGTTTATGCACACGTTTAAAATCCCGGCTCCGAACGTAGTCGGATACCTTAAGAAAATTCCAAAAATTCTCGGCTTATGCACTGTATCCTTTGTTTATTTTTAATAAAAGAAGCTTTTATGCATAATTATATTGAAACTACTAACGTATTTCATTAGTCAAATATATTGGTGATGTATAATCGATATATATAATTTTACTCGAAACTATTTAGTAACTTACTATAACTGTTCATAGAGACTCTTGAAGGACTTTACTCTGTCTCTAATTTCGCCGGCTCCACATTTACAAGTTATCCTCTATGCGCAGTAATTAGTGCTAAAAGTGTATTGAAATTCTCAGGCAGAATGTCATCAAGCAGTTAGCTGATGAATAAATATTGAGTCCTCTCACCTTAACGCACAGTTTAAAGTTTCCCGCAGTATCGACCTCCAAGTTCTCGTATGTGTTAATCGATAGAGCGAGATATATTGTTCTATGATAGCTTTAAATTAACATTTTAGAGATGCAGACTGTTATACTTCTGTTAAGATGGATCATGTTGCTATTGTTTCGATCAAGTAGAATATTTGAAAACATTGTGGAGTGTTTAGGTACATGTTACCGTTAAGGTATCCGACTACGTTCGGAGCCATGATTTTGCAAAAGCATATAAATGATAATATTTATGATATTTAGTGTCACTTAGATTAGAAAACGTATATAAAATTGTTTTAAGAATATGATTACAATAAAAATTATTAAAGAACAATATTTTGACAAAAAATGAACATAGAATGACCCATTTTTAAATTATTTTCTTTTTGTGAAAAATGCTTCTATTATAATAATATTTTGCCTGTATAAAGCTTAGACCTCTGTGCTGAGGCTCAACTAGAAATTTAGAAATATATCACTTAGAAGTGGGTTTATCCATGTTTTACGACCATAGAGGGGAGAAATATTGAAAGAAACGCCGATAATTAATTCAAATGGTTGTAACACTGAATATAATGTGAATTTTTCAAAATCATAGTTGAGCCTCTGTACAGAGGTCTGAGATATATAAAGGCAAAATATTATTATAATAGAAGCGTTTTTCACAAAAGGAGAACATTTTTAAAAAAGGTTATTCTAAGTTCAATTTTTGCCGAAATACTATATTAAATAAATTGTTTTTGTCAAAATGTCCTTAAAACAATCTTATACATGTAGTCTAATCTAAGTGACACTAAATATCATGAAATTATCCATTTATGCCTTTTCTGAAATCACGGTTCCGAACGTAGTCGGATGCCTTAACTGCTAATACAAAGTTATGAATTCGCTCCCCAGTGCCACCATTTTCCACTCCTTGCCCGACAGATTACATAAAATCCTTGAACTTCGATCTACGTTACAATTGTTTTGTTTATTGTTCGAATATTTTGGTGGTATATGATAGCATATAAATGCATGTCTAAGTGCTATTGATTTGAAATAAAAAACTAAAGTACATTTTGTTGTAAGATGGAGCAATAGTTCAAGTTTACCATTACCACACATATATGTTCAATGCGGTTTTCTTTCGTTACTTTGCAAATGTCCTATCAGTAAATCATTTCTTACCATAGATTTGTCAGCATGCTTCCGTCTATCAAATTAGTTGTATGCAGATTCTTCATCTTATGTCAGTAATAGACGTAGGAAATGGTGGAGTGTACACTTGATACTTAACAAAACCCATCCAGAGGTGAGTGATCTAATCATTGAGACTCCAAGACGCAATCCAAACTGGCACCTCAACACTGAAGTAAGATGTAATGTCGTTGTGGTAGTAACATACGTGCCACACATCCTGTTGAAAAATGTAGCCTCCTGGTATTTTTGCTTCTAATTATCAGTGGTTTGGTGTTCCGACGGACTTGTGTTTTGGGCAGTGTTGTTGGCGAATGACCGAATGAATGATAAACTCCGGAGGATGTACTGGTGGTCAACTCGATGAAGTACGAGTGTGAACTGACAGCTCGAGTCAGGTTTGACGAGATCTGAGAAGCTCTGTTTCATCATATTCACAGCAGAATGAATTTCCTGAAACCAAAGGACAGCATTTCGCTATTTCACAATCGTTGAATGTCTCCAGTATCGTAATGATAGACAAAGAATAATTCTCCCTCACTCAAAGATACCGTCACTTATGACACCTAATTTATCAACGAATATACTTAGGATCTACCACTACTAGTCGGATTTTAAACTGGATTAATTTCATTTAATATTTAAGAAGTTCTTAACTTACGAAATTGCTCAACTAATTTGTGTACAGAAACCCTCTACATCTTTACTAGGAGGGTTTTTTTTAAAGAGCTTTAAAATTTTAAAATTTTTATGCTTTTTTAAAGGTATAAATTTGCCTTATGCATTTTTAATATATTCTATTACAATACTGAAAACATTCGAAGCATTTCCATGTTCACAGTAATACATTACATTGTATCTGGATGAAGTTAAAAAATATATCTAATAATTCCCTTTAATTTCTCTAAACATCTTTTTAATTTGTAATGGTCCCGACCTTCAGGACTCACGCGTAAATAATTATTAGCTACCCACCTAATGGGAATCATTATAGTTGTGTCTCCTTAAAAATTAACAGCTCTATATTTAAAGTAAGCCTACGTAATTTGTGCTACCTTGCGATATATTTCCACCAATAGCAAGCTCCATCCATGGAAGTCATGAGTTCGGAACTTCCGGAATTTACACCAAAAACCCGAGACTCTTGAAAATCCTTCCCTTTTGTCTTACAAACGGAGGGCACGACTAAGGATATTCATTTGGGGACGAGATTTTGTGTAATAATAGTACTCCTTTAGGGTGTTTCAACCCATTAATGTGATTCCCCCAAATGGCTAGTCAATTCGGAGAAAATAGCCTTCGAAATTCATGCTTAGCTTTTATAGAATTAAATTTTAACTATCACTAGCGACGCAGTGGCGTAGTTGGTAAAGTACATGTTTACCAAGCGAATGGCCAAGGCTCGAGTCACGCGAATGTTTTTTTGTTTTAATTTTAAAATCATTTAATTATTTTTACAATTACATAAATTTATTTAAAAAGACATTTTAAATATTTTATATAATTATAAAACAATTAAATTAATAATATATAATATAAGATATATATTATTTTTATTATATTAATTATACAATAATTTTATAAATAATTATTATAATATATTTTGTATATTATAATTTTTTCATAATATTTTATTTATAATATATTGTATTTCATATTGTAAAACTAGTTGTAACTAATTTTTATATAACACATCATTTAATATTTATTATAATATATTTTTATAATAAATATTATTTATTAATAATTATATTTATAAAATATAATATAAATATTTAAATAATTACAGTAATTATTTTACTTTTTAAAATACACTATAATTAACTAAAATATCATTTAATCTTTAATAAACCTTTTTCAAATAAATTTATTTAACTGCAAAAATAATTAAATGAGTTTAAATAATAAAACAAAAACATCGTTCATGCGACTAAAACCTTGGCCAGTCGAGTGATAAACAGGTACTCTACAAACTACGCTATTGCGTCGCTAGCGATAGTAAAATTTAATTGTATAACAACTAAGGATGAATTTCGGAGGCTATTTTCTCCAAATTGACTGGCCATTCGGTGGAATTACATTGAAGTTGAACACGCTAAAGGAGTACTACTATTACACAAAGTCTCGTCCCCAAATGAATTTCCTTAGTCGTGCTCTCTCCTTGTTAGTCACAATGTAGTATGCGCGTATGTCTTATTTGTGCTTTGTGTCGTCCATTTTTATGTTTCTATGGGTTTAATGTATAATAAACCTGATTACCATTCAACAAAACTGCCTTCGTCAATATCATCAACTTTACATCAACTATCTAAAATATGATCATCGTTACAGTAATAATTATTAATGTCCACGATTATTTTATATTTATATCTGAAATATTGGAGCATGTAGTTTATTCATAATACAGTCGAACTATTTAACGTAGTAGCTAAATAAAAAAAAAGAGTTCGCTATATGAAAAATCCATAAAATAGAGATTCTTCTTTTAATGTACTTTAGGGACCACATAAATGAAATTTTTATTCATAAACATTATGGATTATTTTAAAAAAGTAATTATTCTTATTTTTTGAAAACTTTTTAATATCCCTATTCATTTTTATATATTTTACCCATCAAAAAGAAATCTGCTAGGAGAAAAAAAAAAAACCCATTTTTCAGGAATATAAGTTATTTTCAACTTTCAAAAATAATTTTATTACTAAAATTAATGAATTTTTTAACGACGTTTTCTATTTTTAAACCTAAAAATAATTGTAAGAACCAATAATTTTTAGGGGACATGGTACGATTTACGCAAAAAATTTTAATTTAAGGATTTTAAAAAATTTTTCGGTTTCCTTCTATTGTGTATACTATGTAAAACAGATTTTGTGGTCAAAATTTGATAAAAAGCTAGCCATTTAATTTTTTAAGGAAAAAAACTTAAAATTTGTGTAGTGATTTTTAAATTCTACTCTTCCTTCAAAAATTTACGTACACGCATGAAATTTGATTTACAAGTGCGCGCGTCAAAACATATGTAACAAAAGTTGGTATGGGTTTTGCATTAAAATGATTGGTATTCGTACAATACTTTTTATGAATGCTTATTGAAAATTCATTAAAAAAATGTATAAATTCTGAGTTCAATTATTTTTAAAAAATAAGTATTGCATACCATCTTTTATTACACGTACTAATAGCATTAGGTAATAAAAAATTCAAAGCATTAGGCGCAATAGAAAAAAAGTCTTATCGTTTTTAATGAGAGCAACTAGTTATTTTATCTTTCTGAGATAAGTAAGTTTACAGTTTTGATTTGCCTTAGGGATGTGAATAAAAACGAACGGAAAAGCTATCATAATTCTGCGTTTCTTAAGAGTAGAGCTTTCAAATTTTGTGAGGTTATAGAGAGAGAGAAAAGTATAAAAAAATAATTTAGGCTAAAAAATCAGATTTGATTTTTTGACCGATTTTTTTCAATTGAATTGTACTGTGTCCCCTTAAGCAGACAATACCACATGCGTCCTTAAATTTAATTAATGATAAAAATCTATTAAATTTACTTGAGTTTTTTGTTTGAAAAATTGCAGAAGTTTCATTGCTCTAGGTGAGTTAAGTGTCTTGTAAGATCAGTTTATATACGGCCATTGATCATCATAAAAAGTACTAAAAGGAAGAATAATTTAAAAAATGTCCTGAAATATTTCAAAAATTTTGAGAAAAAAAAAATCGAAACACAAGAGAAAAATTTCGTTAAATAGAAAATGCGCTTCGATATTTGGAGAGTTATTTTACGAAGAAACGAGTAAAATGTTCTTGGTTCCTGTGTGGAAAACTTCGCATAATAAAGATATAATAGAGGAGATAGAGCACACACATAATAATGGAGATATAGAGGTTGTATGGTTCGTTGTATGGAGGTTTGATTGTATTTTAAGAATAAATTAAGTAAATAAATTTGCTTTTAATAGTTTATTAATATTCAATGAAAAATACAATTTTATTTCGAGCCAAAAATTTATCTTGCTCAAAATAAAAATAATATTTTTCTTATTTTTTATCATAAAAAATAAAAAATGCTCCAAAAATTAAGAAAAGCTTGTGTAATTTTAAGAACACGAATATTTTTGTCTAATCATTCCCTCAGTGAAAATTGAAGAAGTAAATGGCTATACTTCTTAACACGAAACAATTTGCAATATAAGAAATTAAAAATTGGGATGAAAGTTTTAGTAAGTTTTCTTCTTCATTTTTGTCTGTCGAAATAAGAATTTGCAAAAGCATAAAATTATTCTATGAAAATAACTTTATAGAATAATACATATAAGACAAAAAAAAAAATATATTGATTTAAAATTTTTTAACTGTTAACTATATATTAACTATTACCTGTGTTGAAAGTGCATTTGTTTAAATTACTCCTTGCGAAAAGTTTCCAGAAAAGAAAATTAAGATTATATAGTAAATGCGTATATTTATATATAGTTTAGAATAAAGAAAGAAGAAACGATTAACATAAAAATAAAAGATAAATGATTTCACAGGGGGATTCAAGATGAATAAAGCATTTTAGAGCAGTGGTAAAACATTAAAGTTCACGAGCTGCAGAATTTGTGTGAAAACCCTTAATAGGTTTTTAATTTCCAACACCAGAAATAAAGCTGATAAATATCTTTTAGTGACTACATGACTTACCTATTCGAGTTCTTAAATTAAAATATTCTGCAATAATTTTTAGTGATAGATTTTGATACTTCAGTGATGTCCAGGATTTTCGAAACCTCCGAAATATTTGTATTTGTTGTTCAACATTCACATTTATATTTCTGAAGGAAAAAAAACGTTAACTATTTATTTATATATCCAACGCCCGTGCTTGGGCGGTAGCCCAGTGGGCAAGGTATCGGATCATGGCAGGCATGTCATGAGTTTTGAGCCCAGTTCCACTAAAGACCCGCCATGTAGGGAAACAATGCACGTTAAATCTGTCGAGAGCTAAAACGTCCTCTCGTTGATGTGGTGTGGTAGTCAGGAGAGGGGGGATGCAAGCTCAGGTGTCATCCTCGTCACTTGACCATAATTCAAAATGACGAGGTCCGTTGCCAAAAGCCCTTGTGTAGCTGAATAGTGTCTCGTTAATATTCACTCACTCACGCCCATGCTTGGCTTCTTGACCATTTGACGCCGAACCTCCTTGTACTGACTGGTGATGTCATCAGTTGGGTATTCATTGAGTCCAGGCCGTTGGAGGTGGTGGATGCTACCATCCATCCTGGTAGGCCTCGTCAATGGTCAGGCCAAGCCAATGGAGTTATAGTCCCAAAAATTCATGTCCGGTGGTTAGGTGAAAGCAGGCAACAGCCTCGACTCTCTCCAAGTGCCTCGAGAGATGACCCATAGTGGCAAGGGTTTCTCATGGCTTTACAAGGCTCTTGGTTTTTTCGGGTCAAGGTAGAACATTTGTCAATCTATGTGGATACAATGCTCTTGACTCTTCTGATGGTCAAAGGGACTTCCAGTTGAGACGACTCGGCTCCCTGTATGGCTTTTTGGTTGGCTCTCTCATTTCCAGGGATCCCAAAATGACTTGAGACCCACTGTAAGGTCACAGTCCAGCCATATGAAATAAGCTCAGAAATTTTAATTCGGCGCAGAATCATGTTAAGACAGTCAGTTGGTGTGTAACTCAGTGCTTCTCAAACTTTCAATATATGTGACCCAATATATTCGACCATAATTTTCATCTCATACAATAACAATGTATTGAATTCAATACTTTTTCACTTTGACGCTAAACCTATACTACGACTTAAACTTCTTAAGTGCCGCTGGCGTATATAAGCGTCTCGCTCAGCCAGTACGTTAATTACCCCGGAATTATATATACATTTTTCCAAAATATGATCTTTTCTGAGAACTGCTGCGACATAACCATCCTATGATGATTATGTCTTTCCGGATCCGCGTAAGCTAGAGGTGTGGGATTATCAAAATGATGAGACATGTTGGTTCTTAATACAACTTTCGCTAAGAATAACTTATGTTACTTAATCTCTAATTGACAAAATCCTTTCCTTTAAAGTGAGTTAACACCCAATTAAACCTTATATTCAAGTCAGATCACGCAACTAGATCATCATTTATCCTAATTATAATAAATTAATACCCGTAACAACTTCCCTATATATAATATATATTACCTTGCAGATCTCCTTCCTTCAACGATTCAGTAATATCTATAATGTAATCCTTTATATACACAATTCCAACTTCTAATGAACGTATCTTTCTGCTAGGACATCTCACTCTTGATCCGGAACGATTCCACATCGTTATCTCTAAATCCTGCTGCTCGTATCATCAAAAGCTTCTATCCTAAAGTATATCTCATTTACATATTATATTCGTTTATCTTCTTGGTATTGGGTTGGAAAGGTTTTGCCATTAATCGTGTACGTCAAAGAACATATAGGAGTTATGTTAGCAGAAGGACGCGAGAGACGTCACAACCCTCCAAGAAGAAAACGTGATTTACTTATGGCTCTCTCAATGCCCTTAATAAATTACGTGTCTAAATCTCTATTTCTGAATCTCTTCTGCTTTCTGAGTTTTTATTTAAATTTTTAATCTTAAATCCCTACTTTTAATCTTTCAATTTCCAATATTTATCTTGACTTTTAATCCCCTTTTCATTACTATCTTAGAATTAAATTTAATATTCAATTTAAATTTAAACTCGTGACAATAAATTTTACTCCAATAACTAACATTAATAATTACTGTTTAATTCCATGCCCTACCTCACTTTTAACATACAATCACTTTCCTTAAAATAACTATACACTTAAATTTTCCAAAAATTTTTCTGGGTGCGCAGACCCAAATCTTGCATCTTTTATCATCACTGCATATGGAGCTGGACTTCTCCGCTCCATTTCCTTGTTGAAGTTATTTATGATAATTTTCTGTGGGTCTGTCTCCCTGAAATGAAACTTTCTGAGTCATTGTTTCCAATTTATTTACATAATATCACTAATTTCACAATTTTTATTCATTATATATTATTTGTATATCACAATAAATTTTCATCTCCATCCCCACATCTGGTTCCAAAACTCCCAAATGAGCCGCGCAGCGCCGTTAGTTATTATTATTGTTAGTGCCCTGACTACGCCAAGTGCTTCCCCTGAACCAGATGCCTCATAATACGTAAATAATACAAATAAATATATATATATACACATATTATACAATTACAAACATTTTTCAATAAAACTATTATAACAAATAACCAAAGGAATTTCGCATCTCACGAAGTCATACATCGAAGCAAACAAATGTGTAATTACAATTGTTTTCCAGAAAAATTTTTACAAATCAAAAGTTCCAAAAATAAATAAACACTCATTGTAGTAGTTTGACTTTTGCTTGGCTTATAACTTTTTAAGCACCGCCTCGAGACTTCTTTCTTGTACACAATTCTTCCGACCACTCTTGTTGGAAGATCATAAAAATGAAACAATACAACCTGATTTTTATATGTGTTCTTCCCACCATTACGTCCAACGACAGGTGCTACCACTTTTCTTCCTCGGTTGCACTGGAATTTCTTGTTTTGCTTGTTGTAGGTCTGCACTTCCTTGTCGTCCCTTTCTTTGGATTTCCTGCTAACTTCCCTTTGGCTGGTCGGGGTTCTTGTTCTGTTCTCCGGCTTGGCCTTAGATTATACGTTGGTTCATCTGGAACTTCAGTTGATTCTCTTCTGTTATTTTTCCTACTTCTAGAAATAGTACTGATGAAAAGTTCTTTTATTATTGTGTCCCTTTCTCTGCCACTCTCTTTGTGGTCCACTTTTGCCCCCGATACTCCTGATCTCTTTTATTACCCCCATTATACCTTATCCTTTTACTTTTACTTTCACTACCAAATGAACTAGGTAGCGATCTGACCAGTGATTTGCGTTTATGGGTCATATCTGTATTTTTATATTGATTTGATTGGCTACTAATCCCTTTTGCCTCTAACTTACGTTTCACCGCTGATTTTTCTTTCCCATATTGTGACCTTTATTTAATCCTTGATGTACTTTTTCCGAAGTACGAGTTTTCCTGACCTTATACTATTTGGGATACCTGTTCCATCTGACCTCGTCACATTTCCTATGACGATATATTCTATTTGATCTACGTTAACCGTTAATCTTTTTCCTGATTTCCTTATATTACTACAATATTATTGTAATTTTTAACTTCTAATACTCTATAAGGTCCTTCAAATTTTGTTTAAATTTAGTACATACTTTTGTTGGCTGCTGAACTTACAGGGTGTGTTTCAATAAGACCCAATCTCATTTACCTTTATTTTATGTCTTCTTTTCTACGTCTATTATAATATCTTTCCCAATCTTCCTGTTTAATTTTCTTTGCACTTAGTCTAGCTTCCTTAAAGTTTTTTTTGATATTTTGTATTTGAATTTTGAACTTTCCGAGATCATAACTAGTTTTGAAATGGTGTAAATCCTCAATTTTCGACCCAAAATAATTCAGCAGGTGATTTTCCCGTTGTTCATTCATCACGTACGAATAGCGTAAAAAAGCAAACTCACGTATAAATTGTTCCGTAAGTATCGTGTTGATCATTAACATAATTTGCAATCATTTGCACTATATCTCGGATTAACTCTCTTTTCAGTCCGATTTGCTTGTGGTCGATATGCAAATTGTGTCTTCACATGCCTTATTCCTAATCTTTCACTTAAGTGCTCAAAAATTTCGATATAAATCTGGGGACCATTATCACTTATTAATTTTATTGAGCCCATAACGCGATATAAAGTTATCAAAAATATCCGCTATTATACGAGATGAGGCCTTTTAAGAGGTATAATTTCAGCCCATTTGCTGAAAATGATCGGATATTACTAAAATATATGGTTACGTCTTATTCTCGATATAGATACAGGCCTAACAAATCTAACGTCACTATCTCATTTGGATAATTTTGATATAATTGGATTTAATCGACCAGTTGGTAACGCGTTTTTATAGTTATTAACTTGGCACATATGGCATGTGGTAGAGACATATTGATCAATGAATTTTCTCATGTAATGGAAATAAATAAACGTCCTGAATTTTATGATACGTTTTAAATCTGCCTAAGTGTCCGTTAAATTGGCTTGTCATGAAATTCCTCTCATTATTTGGCCCCTTAAAGATTTTGGGAATGTATACTACCTACTTCACCTAATGACGTTGCGTGTTTCGCATAAAATAACAACTTTCAATTAAACGGAAATCGGGACCAATTCTCACATATCGTTGCATTAACCGAGTTATCTTCCGGGTTTCTAAATATCTATAGATATGACCCAATTCCTCTGGGTCATTTTGTTCTACATTAATTGTTCCTCATGCAAGTAAGTACTTCCAAAACTTGATTATGGCAATACCACTTTATCTCCACTATACTTTTCTACATGTTTTTCGCAGCATTAGCCACCATATTTAACTCTCATTTCTGACCCGTTAACGTGTAAATTCCCTTTTATCTACTTTTATTATCTTCAACCGAATTTTGAATTTTCAACGATTTTTGGATCAAAAATCTAATACTATCTTTGACCCACTTATAAAATCAATACCGAGAATACATGGGTATTCTAAATCCGTCATCACATGAAATGACCAATTTCTGAATTGTCTGCTGATGCGAATATTCAATTCTACGATCCCCATGTTTTGGCATTTCGCACCCTGTGCTGTTATTACCTGCTCGCGATTTTTAATTTGCTTATAAAAAAATATTTTCTATATACTTCTTCCGATATAAATGATTTTATCTGGTTCGTGCCCTATAGGCTTCAAAAATGTGTGTTATTTAATAAAATAGGAACGTGGTTCTAGCGGTGATATACATATCGGAGAAAGCTTAATTGTTTCTCTTGTTTGGTATTTTTGAGGTTGATCTTTAACTCATAATATTTTAATCGTCCTTTGCATCCTATCGCCTCTGACTGAAATTTTCACTGAACCCCTATTTCTACGGTCCCTCTATTAAAAATTATCATTTCTTCCTATTTCGAAATGAGTAACCCCTGCTGTTGAATTCGCTGATCACTATTTTGAAATCTATTCCCGAACCCTCTATTACTTTGACGGCTATTCGCAAAATTATTTTACCGTTATTTGGTCTACGTCCTACTTCAGAATTCCTCCAGTTTCTACTTCATTAGCATCAAAATTAGGCATCCTATGCGCATTTTACCCCGTCTTTCTTATATATTATCATTATGTGAACCCCTTTTAATTTGCAAGAATATCTCTTCGAATTTAGCCAAGACTTCCAAAGTTGTACCGTGTTCTGTGGATTGCGCACTTCCACATAATCTTGATTTGTGGGTTCGAGTCGAACTAAAATATGATCCACCAACTCTTCTGCCTGGGACATTCCTAATTTTAAACTTCTCTCGATTTTAGTAATTATAAACGAAATCAGTAGGTTCCTGGATTTCTTTCCTGCTGGGACGCGTAAAATTGCGCTTGTAATTCTTTCGCTTTTGATCATGGAAAAGCTTTCGCTAATTCAGCCTTGGAGCTGCGCGAAATCCGTGGCTGTATTTTGCACTAACACTGATCCAAATATCGAGTACCAATCTTGAGCCTCTTCCCCTGAGATGACTTTTTAAGTAGCACATGACAGATTACTTTGGGATTTCTGGCACTGTATGTTATTCTCATTGCTCTCGATAAACTCTGCAATGTTCTCTCGACCCTGAAAAATACATTTCAGGTAGCATGGGTACCTCCACCTACATTACCTAACCCAGAATTATTATACACGTTCAGTGTTATTGGTGACATAACCATCCTATGATGATTATGTCTTTCCGATCCGCGTAAGCTAGAGGTGTGGGATTATCAAAATGATGAGACATGTTGGTTCTTAATACAACTTTTATTAAGAATAACTTATATTACTTCTAATTCTAATTGACAACTTTCCTTAAAGGAGAGTTAACACCCACTAAACCTTATATTCAAGTCAGACTACGCTAAATCAGATCATTTATCCTAATTATACCAAATTAACAGATCTGGCTCCTAACTTCCTATATAATATATATTACCTTTGCAGATCTCCTTCCCTTCAACGATTCAGCAATAGCTATAATGTAACTTTATATACATAATTCCAACTTCTTTATAATGAACGTGTATCTTTCTATAGACATTCTCACTCTTGATCCGAATGATTCCACACTCAAGTTATTCTAAACTTGCCAGCCGCTCGTATCATCAAAGCTTCTATCCTTTTTAAAGTATATCTCATTTATATTATATTCGTTTATCTTCTTGGTATTGGAAAAGGTTTTAAGCACATCAGCCGTCAAAGAACATAGGAGTTATGTTAGCAGAAGGACGCGAGAGACGTCACACTGCTATCCATAAAATTATTCCGAAGGTTTTGGAATGCAGTAAAGGGAACTAGACAGTGTCTGCGGAGGATTTACTTCTTTCAGAGGATTTGCTTATTTATTTGTTTTCTACCCCCCTCCCTCAAATACACTTCATAGGCTCCCCTACGTGTTAAACAGTGTCATTGGGGAAAGAATCGCGGAATTTTTAATCCATATTTAAGGGATTAAGATAAGTGTTAATTTTTCCATATAATTTTATATATGGCAAGTCCATGGGCCCACTGGTAATCAATAAACTTGTTCTTAACTTAGCATTGTTAAATTAATTATAAAATACATTGCGCAGTATTGATATATTTGCAACTTTGTTATATCAATGTAAATGTGTATTTTACTTTTTTATTATGTCAGAATATAGTTTTTTACTTTCAGTAAATTTATAATTTTTTAAAATAATCTTTTGTTTTCGAATTTTTAACATGCTCGAGCCTCTTTCGTATGGTTATCACGCCCCTTAGGGGGGCATTCCCCACAGTTTGAGAAACACCAGTGTAACTGATTAAGGCTGAAACTTCAGCTTGGGAGTCGATGAAGAGGACAACTTTTGCAGTAGTTAGTCCAGCAGCTAGTGATTGTGTTGTAGCTTCATAGACAGCTGAGCACTCACCATTGTAATTGGTTATCTTACGTAGAAAATATTTTTCAATTAATGTGAAAAAAATTAGAATAATATTATTATGTAACAGTCATTTACAAGAAACAGCTCAACTCATCATCTTTATAAAACTTTAAGCTTTATGTAGTGAAATGTAGGAATGCAGGGACAAAAATATTTGCTTTACCAATGTAGTAATTGTAAAAGAATAAGTAATAACAGAAATTGAAAAATATTCTGTCAAGAGCTGTTAGTGTAGTGAGTTTATTTACAAGTTTTTAATTTGAAAATTAATTAAAAATGTTTTCATCTCAGTAGCAATTTATATTGAATTTTGTCATTCTTTATGTAAAAGTCCAATGCCTTTCTCAATTAATTTGTGTCCCATGTTCTTCTGGCATTAGTAGTTTTTTTTATCATTAAAATCGAAAATTTTAATTTTTATACTGTTGTGATGTATTAGAGAAATTGATGTGTTGCATGGAATATAAGGAATTAAATTATTGGTTTATTATATCTACAACTATTGATTACAATGTTTATACAATTATAGATATGCTATTCAAATTATTGAGTGCTTTAAAATGGCAGAATACTTTATTGATGATGGAAGAGGGCAAAGCATAAGATCTGTTTTCGAGCGTTTCAAGCGGTCAGCCTCTTCATTCTCTTGGGGTGGGGCGGTCACTTCTTACATCTTGAATTTCACTCGAGGCTCGGTTTCTAGGTAAGGTGCAGATGTTTTTGTTTTTCGGTGATGGCTATCGGCATAATGTCAGAGATGACAGAATTCTGCATTATTTTATGGATGCACATGTAGATATGAACTTGGTAATGTTACCTGCATTGAAAAGCTGATCTATCAGTTACGAGGTGGGAAAACGTTACACTACGTTATGAAGAGAGAAGAGAGTAAATATACTTTTTTATTTCATTAATTTCTATTGAATCTTTCTTTTGCCAGTTGTAAGCATCAAATAGAAAGTTTTAATACCTATATCCTTACATATTGTTCTAAATTTAATTGATAAATGTATGCTCCAATTATACGAATCATAAAGCTTATATATTTATATTTTATTTTTAAAATCTTCTAAAATAATAATGGATACTGTTATTCTATAATTCATACTAAATTATTTGGAATTTATTTGCTAGCCAGGATCGCGAAAAGTTTAATCACGTTACTAATTTCATCATCCCCCTCTCCTCCACAAACAAAAGAAGAATCGACGAGATTTAAAAATCGCGTAACTCCGTGTCTGCGTAAGGCGAGGTATTACCGTACTTTGTCGCTAAAGCTTACATTTTACAACCTTAATTATAAACCGTACAAATTATCAAGATAAGTATTAAATTTTGTATATGATAAACCCATGGAAGTCACTAGAAATTATTAAACTTCTTAATTTAGTATTGATAAATTAATTATCAAATATATTGTGGAGTATTGAAACCTTTATAAGTATATTATATCAGTGTAGGAATGTATTTTATTTTTTTATTATGTCAGAATGTATTTTGTATTGTTACCTTTCAGTAAATTTATAATTTTTTAAATAATCTTTTTTTTTACTTTTCATATGCTAGAGCCCTTTACGTAGGTTTATCACGCCCACGTAGGGGACCGCATCCCACATTTTGAGAAACTTTGCTCTACAGAAATAAAGAATTTTTTTTTTTAATTGAAGTAATTTACGAGTTTAATGGTTTTAATCATCGAGCACGTTCCATGAACATTCTGAATTTGATATCCTATTTTAAATATTTTATGACCATTTTGGTTCCAACAATATAAATAATTGTTCTATATTTTTTTCAAATCCCACTATTAACCCACACTCTCTATATATTTATTTATCTTGGTGGAATTTTCAATCGTTAATAAAATACATTTTAAAGCGCTCCATTGAGCTGAAATTTTATGTACATGATTATTTTGATGACAATACAATAATTTAATTATAATTAATAAAAATTTAATTGATTAAAACTAATTATTTAAAGAATAAAAAATACACATACAGACACGTTGGCATCATTTTTGGCGACTTAGTGACCCTTTTGGCGACTTGTGTCAAAATTTGAAAATTTTTTTTTATCTCACGTTTTAAAGCATTCAATTGAACTGAAATTTTATATACACAATTGTTTTGGATGATAATACGGTACTTTAATGATAATTAATAAAAATTATATATTTAATTCTTGTGGATCTCTGTCCTATTTATTACGTATTTATATTAATTATAACTACATTATAAAATTAGCAAAAATCAAATTTTTCTTAGATGTTCTAAGTAGGAATTGACTTAATTTTTTTATATTACTTGTTTAAATATTAGTAAGAGAATAAAAATGTTCTTAATTTACTTACATTTTCAGTGGCTCATAAAACCATTTTTTCAACAATTCCCTCAATGCATGGGTGTACGTTACGCCACTGGATGTAGAGAAATTTGAAAATATACATGCATTATAGGGTACATATTTTAGTTCTTATTTTGCAATTGAGTGTATAAATTATGTCAAAAATTGTTGAATTTAATTGAACGTTTCCTCATTTATGAGTATTTGCTGAGTCTTTTTCTCTACTTATTTTGTACTTTGACAGGTATAAAAAAGGGGTTTCCGACTATTGCTGGAAATTTGAGCTGGCATGTCTTCAAGGGTTTTTATCAAAAATTCCAGATCTTCAAAGTAAAGTTCCCTATGTTTCTTTTGTTCATGTTTTATATTGAATTCTTTTTGTAAGATTTTATGAAATTTGTTACATATAATGGTTCAAGTATGTAACTTCAAATATAAGTCTTTGTACCCCATTCCTCCGGCACAGAAAAACGCTTTCCAAAACATTTTCATTTTTCTCATTGTTATAAACTTCAGCGCAGATTGGCTCAATGAACACAATTATAGTTGTAAGTGATTTATTTAATTTAATTTTGCCAGACATTTTGAAAGTAAAGGCAAAAAGTATAACATTGCCACATTTGGGGCCATTTTTGGGGTTTGAGGGACATCTGTATTCAAAGTGCTGATAAAATATTCTAAGAATTTGGATCAAAATTCAACACCGAAACTCAATTTGCATAAAAGTGATATTCATTCTGCCACTTTTGTGAAAGGAAATTTCCCCAAAGAGGCGCACTCAAAAATATTCTAGATACAGAATTTAATATGAATTAATACTCTGATTTCTGAAAAGATGCTTATGCAGTTGATTTCATATAGTTTATTAACATAAAATTATTATTTTGGGATTTATATAGTATAGACTCTCTTATGTAAGTATGTGATATGAGTTAAAAGAATCACGACATTTCCATAAATCTATAGACATTTTGCTAAAAGTAGTATGCAACACTTTAAAATGATTGATTTTTTTAATATTTTAGTTTTCATAATTTGGCTGAGCTTACAAACATTTTTATTCCAATTTTCATACCAAATAAACGTTTATAAAAATGCTAAATTGGGTACCAAAAGAGTTAACTTGATAAAAGTGCTGTAATTTCTTGTGTTATTGAAAATAGGAACACATTTTGATCTGGATTAATGAATGCTTAAATTATCCGAACACGTTCGTAATTTTCAATTCCTATTATTAGCTCACGCTCTATATATTTATTTATGTATATATTTATCTTGTTCAAATTTTCAATCATTAATAAAATAGATTTTAAAGCTCTCAATTGAGCTGAAATTTTATAAAAATGTTTATTTTGGATGACAATACGGTAATTTAGTTATAATTAATAAAAATTAATTGATTAGAACTAATAATTTAAAGGATTACAGATACAGCCACGTTGCCATCATTTTTGGCGACTTATCGACACTTTGTGTCAAAACTTTGAAAGGGTTTTTCCTCATTTTTTAAAGCCCTTATTTCAGCTGAAACTTTCTATACACAACTGTTTTGGGTGATAATACAACAATTTAATTACAATTAATTAATATTAATTGACTGAAACTAATTATTTAAAGAATTTCTGAAACAGTCACGTTGGCTTCATTTTAAGTGACTTGGTTAAAAACATTAAAATATTTTTTTTCCTCACGTTTTAAAGCCTTCAGTTGAACTGAAATTTTATATACACGATTGTTTGGATGGCAATACGATACTTTAATGATAATTGATAGAAATTAATTGCCCTTAATATTGTGATTCTGTCATATGTATATACATATTTATATTAATTGTAATTATTCGATACAAATAATTTTATATATATAAAATAAAACTTTTCTTTGTTGTTTTTTAGCAGGAATTAACATAAAAAAATTCTTTTTATATCACTTGTATAAAAAATACAACACTAAAACATTTTAAATGCCTTTTAGGAATCAATGCCAAAAATACTAATATTTAGCTACCGATATTTCAAAAAATATCTAAATTTTACGAATATTACAATTATAATTGAAATTTTAGCAACAATTTTGAAAAACTTCAGAGCAAATAGAGAAAAAAGTAATAAACTTATATCAGTAAAAGTATTACTAAAGCAAATTAGATGCAGTTATTTGGAAAATGTGCTAAAATTTTAATGTTTTATTAAAATTAAAATTTCTAGGGCTAACCGAGTAAATATAATATAAGAAATGTGACATTCTTTATGATTTTAAAAAACAGCATAAATGGATAATTGTCACGATATTTAGTGTCACTTAGATTAGAATACATGTATAAAATTGTTTTAAGGACATTTTGACAAAAAAAATATTTAAATACAATATTTTTGGCCAAAAATTTACTTAGAATAATCTTTTTTCAAAATGTTCTCCTTTTGTGAAAAATGCTTCTATTATAATAATATTTTGCCTGTATATAGCTCAAACCTTTCTACAGAGGCTCAAATTGAATTTTTGAAAAGTGCACATTATTTTAAGAATTACCACCAACTGAAATAATTATCAGCGTTTTTTTCTTAAAATTGCTCCCCTGTGTTGTCGTAAAACATGGATAAACCCACTTCTAACTTATATACTTCAAAAACTCTAGTTGAGCCTCTGTACAGAGATCTGAGCTATATACAGGTAAAATATTATTAAATAGAACATTTTACGAAAACTTTGGAAAGATTATTCTAAGAAATTTTGGCCAAAAAGTATTTAAATATTTTTTTTTGTCAAAATGTCCTTAAAACAATTTAATATATGCATTCTAATCTAAGGGACACTAAATATTACGAAAATTATCCATTTATGCGCTTTTTTAAAATCACGGTTCCTAACGTAGTCGGATACCTTAAATAACAGGCGATAACTATAAAAAATATTATAACAAGAAATATTTTTGTACATTCTCTAGAAAATAATATAAATATCAGTATCAAAAAGCGTTATGGAAATACGTTCATAATATATTCTTAATGTTTTCAGTTTTTGTCAATTAAAACTTGGAAATTTCTTTTTCCCGCAGATTTTCTTGGAAGGTTTCCCCCTCATTTTTTTTACAAACTACTTTTTTAAGCACATATATAAGCATAAAGTCTAGGTACGCTATTTAATTATGACGTTTCTTTAAGTATCCTTTGTGTTAATACATCCTTAGATGAAAATATATGAAATAATTTATTTATGTTTCCTCTTAAGGTGTCCGACTACGTTCGGAACCGTGATTTTCAAAAGCGTGTAAATGGATAATATTTATGATATTGGGTTAAGAATAGTATTACAATAAAAAATTATTTAAGTTCACTAATTTGACAAAAAATTAACTTAGAATAACCTTTTTTTCCAAATGTTCTCCTTTTGTAAAAAATGCTTCTATTGTATAAATATTTTGCCTGTCTATAGCTCAGACCTCTCTACAGAGGCTCAACTAGAATTTTTGAAACGCATAACTTGGAAGTCGGTTTATTCATGTTTTACGAAAACAGAAGGGAGAAATTTTAAGAAAATAAGCCGATAATTATTTCAAATGGTTGTAACTCTGAAAATAATGTGAATGTTTCAAAAGTCATAGTTGAGCCTCTGTACAGAGATCTGAGCTATATACAGGCAAAATATTAATACAATAGAAGCATTTTTTACAAAAGGAGAACATTTGGAAAAAGGTTATTCTAAGTTAATTATTTGCCAAAATAGTGTATTTAAATAATTTTTTTTGTCATAATGTCCTTGAAACAATTTTATGCGTGTATTCTAATCTAAGTGACACTAAATATCATGAAAATTATATATTTATGCGCTTTTTTAAAATCATGTGGTTCCGTACGTATTCGGATACCTTAAAGGTTTGCATTTGTCTTGGCCTTAAAATGCGAATGACGCATTTAGAATAGTAGACAGTATATTAAAAGCTATTTTGGATTAACAACATTTAAATTGCTATTTTTACAAATCTCCGGAGAGAACGCCAACACTGCAATATAAAATTTAAATAAAGGACAATGCATAAAAACTCTTTACCAAGAAAGGAAAAAGAAAAAAATAATTAATTCAACGAGATAAAAAACATTAAAGAAAACTGTGGGGGAATAATATTTTCTCAGAAATTGATTTTCATCTGAATGTGTTATTCTACTTCGGGAAATGATTAAATACTCTCAACGGGTTATTGCGATTTTTTCCTAGTTTAATTCAGGAAATTACTACTTTATGACCTTGGCACGTAGCGCTCGATGCATAAGAAAAATAATTACTGGAAAGCGTACCAAGCACTTTATTATTTATTAGCAGAAAAAAAACAATTACATTGCAACTATGCTAATAAACCAAAAAAGTAATTGATGTGATAATGTAGCTGAAAGATTTACTTAAATTTTCATTGTGGGAATGATTTATTTGCGCAACATTGCTTTTTTTTTATTTTTTATTCCTTCAATTCCTACTATTAGTTCACACTCTCCCTATATATATATATATGACATGATTTTAAGTCAGAAACAGACTTAGTTTTTAAAAAAAGGAATTTTATTTGATCAAAGTTAGACATCATCTGACGCAAAAATGTAGAGAGAAAAGAACGCCACCGAAAATTCTTAAGTGGGTTAAACACTTAAAACACCGATCGCGGCGTTCATGAGTGCTCTTGAAAGTTAATACTGACATATAAGGCTATTAAATGTAAAGATCTGGAATTAGACATGTTTATTGGCTAGGCCATATGTTCGAAATAAATAAATGGGTGATTAGTTTGATACTTCAAAAGGTGAGGGAAAAGATGAGTTAAGTGCTAGATAGAGAATTTAATTTTTAATCTAATTTAATTATCCTTACATATATATATATCTTTTTTCAAATTTTCAATTTTTATTAAAATACTTTTCATTCATTCATTCAAGTTCGAATACATTGTTTTAAACTTGTAGTGGTGACACTTGATGCTAAAACAGTTTTTTTCAAATATTAATTCATTAATTAATGAAAAATTAGTCACAAACAAAAATAATAGTCCAATTTAACTTAAGGGGGTCCGGCACATGAATTTTTGAAAAATTATCGATTTTGACTTTTTTACATTTTTTTAAAAGTTCAAACATTTCTGCTTAAAATGATATTTGATATATAGAAATGCGATAATTAGAAGTGATTATATTTATTTTTTAAAAGTAAGCCACTCTCATTCACAAATTACAAATTTATACTTTAAAGCCTGCTTTCTCAAAATGCAATATTTTTTTTAGTTATGGACCCTTTTCTCAAAAACTAATTAATGTAGGATCCTCAATATTTCAGTGAGCATACTTTCAACATGTTTACACATTTTAATGGAGGGAATAATATATATCTAGCGAACTATTTTAGATAATGCATTTTTAAACTAAATTTTAAGGAAAAAAAATTTGGCATTTTTTAAAGAATTCATAATTTTTTTTTATTTTTAACAAAAAGACAAAACCCTCAGTTAAAGTCTTATTGATAGTATGTATAACCTACTGTGAAAATATCACCTATTAGTAATTAGAAGTTTCTGAGAAAAAGGTACATAAACTTGCGTAATTTAACATGGGCTCCTATGGATATGCCTGACCCAGGAGCGCAGTAGCGCATGAGGGCCAAAGCTTACTGTTCCTAACTCAGTATATGTGACCTTGGGCCCGGAGATGCATGAGCAGATGTTCCGGTCAGGTGGTCAGTATGTCGCGAAACTCCTCCAGTGTTAAGTTCCCAAGCAAACTTTTTTTTCTCATTTATCGACCCACTGAAGGGATAAAAGGCCGAGTCAACCTTGCTCACATCCGGGTTTAAACCTCGGACCTGTGGTGTGGAAGCACATATGAAAGGAAAATCGCTCGTTGTATCCCTATAGCGCAATGAATCACGCGTTGGACTTCTCATCCAAAAGTTGTGGGTTTGAATCCCACCTGGAATGGCCCAATTTCTGATAATGGGGTTTCTTTTACTATTCTACTGTATTGGAAAAATTAAATTGAATTAATGAATAAATACTAACAAACAAAAATAATAGTTCAACTTCCTATATAGAAAGGAAAATGGAAAATTGAAGGGAAATCGCTTTCTATTTTACCACTTAATATTGTGATTCTGTCATATGTATATATTTATATTGTAATTATTTAACCCGCGATCACTCGCGTGGGATGTTCTGTACACCCCAGCAACAAGAAAATCCTCCCAGGATTCTAAAAAGAATGCGCAGAACCACAATCTTTTAAGTAGCTGCACATTTTAGGTCATTGAACCTTCAGGCCTGATGCAATCCTTCTTTCTCGAACGATTGGCATATAATGACTTTCAAAAATTTATCTGGGGGGCTGAGAACTCCCGCGAGAAGGTGAGCATATGTATGCAGTCTGCTCTGAATGTTTGGAAAATGAGATTAAAATATTACTTTTCTACTTTCTACAATCATTATCTCATTAAGTACAAAGTATATTTATTACTGGTATATACGTTTTATATATATATATACTGGTTTATGAAAAAATATGAAATTATGTGTTTTAAAATGAAAATTTTGTATGTTTAGTTTAAATTAATATTAGTCTCATTTGTATGCAATAAATTTAATAATTTTATTTGTATAATATAAAAAACATCTTGTACTTTATTAATATGTATCATAATGACTTAATTTTATTTTCATAATTAAATACACGCGTTAAAAGTTTGGGGGGTTTCTCTACACCCGCAGTAACCGGGCTAAACAAAACAGGCGCGAGTGACCGCGGGTTAATAAAAATTAACTAAATTTTTTTTTTCATTTTTGACCTAAGTAGAAATTGAATTAATTTTTTTTCTATTCCTTTTTTTTAGCAGATTTCTTTTTCTATTGGGCTAAATTCATGTGACATCACAGTGACATCAGTGCAAACACGTGTTTTCAGCCAAAATCAGGGAAATTGGGCATGTGACGTTTTGAACATGATAAATTCAATTACGTGTTTCCCAAAACGAAAACCCCTTTTACTGCTGCCAATTTTACTTTTTGTATAAATTTTTATTTTGAGTATATTTGTCAACAAAATAACTTTACAGCTAAAAAAAAAAAATAAAATTTGACCCCCGCGTATAATATATATTTTTTTTTAAAATTTAAAACGATTTGTGGAAGAACCTTAATATAGTACTTTTTAAAACATCTTTTTTCCAATTATCAGATTTGAAATTTAACTTGTTTTTAAATTACAAAAAAAGAAAAGTCTAGTGCGAGTTTGGAATTCAATGAAGAACCCCGTGATTACATTAATAAAATCTGACCTTTATAAATTAGACCTATTTGGACGTTGTGGGAAGTTCAATAATTTTGAGTGACCTAACTAACGGAGAAACTTTTTGGGTCCCCTGCAAAGTGGGTTTTGGGGGGCCCCAATTTGGGTTTAGAAAGGGTAGGTAATTGGCGGCAGTCAAGCTTTGGGTTCCTAGAACCCTCGCCCTCCCCCGCGATGCGGAGGTGTACGTTACGCCATTGACGATCTGTAGTATTCTAAAAGAATTGCTAGTTCGATTCCTTATTACATGGGAAAAATTTTTGGGGGAATTGGGTGGTTTTCCCTTGGGGAAAAAGGGGGGGCCGAAAGGGGGAAAATTTATTTTTAAAAAGGGCCCGAAATTTACACGATAGGTGGTGGTGAGTGATATTCGCGTAAGTCGGGGTGAAATTTCGCATGTATAAATACATGTAAGTTATTTTTATTTGGGGGTTGGAGACAATGGGAAACAATTATTTAGAAAAAAAAAGTTTAATAAAATCTCAAGTAACACAAGTACAAAACACAGCAAACTGAGCTTATTTTAATGTAGAAAATTTCATAAAATCAAACAGATTAGAGTTTTCTTGATGAAGGATATTTTTTTTTCTACCAGAAAATTTCTTTGCAGTATGCTAATAATTTTTTTTATTCATTGTTTTTTTGGAAAAGTAGGTTCATGGTTAAAGTCTACAATTTTTAAATTTTGTAACCCTTTCTCAATTAAAGTAAGGCCTTCTGTCGAATTCTCAACCTTTTATTGTTTTTTCTGATTAAAATTGGGAAAGATTGCTATTCAATGTCTTGCCCTTTTTTATATATTTCTAAGGGAAATGATTAACTGGAAAAAATGGGGGTTTGCTGTTATCATGTGACTATGGGCGTCCATGAATTTCCCCCTTGAATTTAAAAACGCTAAATTCATGTAAACTTCATTTTGGATACCTATTTTTTTTAAAAAACGAAATTTCCCTTTCCCTTTTTAGCCTCCTTTTTTTAATCTAAATATCTCACTTCAAATTTTAGGGGTAGTGGGTAGTTTTTGGGGAAAAGGGGTGTAAGCTTAAAAACCTTTTTAAACTCACTTGATGTAGCCCTTTAAACCCTTTGTGTTGTTTTTATAGTGCGATGTTAATAAACCCCCTTTCTAACTCAAAATTAAAAGGGATCCGGGCTACTTCGAACCGTGATTTTGAAAAGGTTTTTAAAGGGGTAATATTTTTTGATATTTAGTGTCATTTAGATTAGAAAAAAGTATATTTGTTTTAAGAATAGTATTACAAAAAAAAATTATTTAAGTACAATATTTTGACAAAAAATGCCCTAGAATTTACCCATTTTCAAAATATTCTCCTTTTGAAAAAAACTTTTATTATAATAATATTTTGCCTGTATATAGCCAAACCTTTTTTAAGAGGCTCCTAAAAGAATTTTTGGAAAAATATAAATTTTGAAGTGGGTTTTTCCTTTTTTTTACGACAAAAAGGGGAAAAATTTTTTAAAAAAAAAGCCGGGTCATTATTTCCCAAAGGGGTTTTAACTCTGAAAATAATGGAATTTTTCAAAAAAACATATTTTAGCCTCTGTACAGGGTTTTGAGCTAAAACAGGAAAAAAATTATTTAATAGAAGCCTTTTTCACAAAAAAGGGAGAAATTTTGAAAAAAAAATTATTCTAAGTTAATTTTTTTCCCAAAAAAATTGTATTTAAAAAAATTTTTTTTTAAAATGTCCTTTTTAAAAAAATTTTTTTTACATTATTTTAATCTAAGTGACACTAAATATCATGAAAATTATCCATTTATGTGCCTTTTTTAAATCACAGATCCGAACGTAGTCGAATACCTTAAGAGCATTATTCTCAAACATAATTTTTCAAACATACTAGGTGGGACACACACACACACACACACACACACACACACACACACACACACACACACACACACACACACACACACACACACACACACACACACACACACACACACACACACACACACACACACACACACACACACACACACACACACACACACACACACACACACACACACACACACACACACACACACACACACACACACACACACACACACCACACACACACACACACACACACACACACAAACAAACAAAACAAACGCATTGGCAAACACACACACACACACACACACTCACACACACCAAACGAGACAATTAGTAGCATTGAGAAAAAGAGTGAGTTGGGAAGTTTGATAAGTTCATCCTTTTGGGAGTGCCAAATTTCGCCTAACCGATCACGCAAATGGGAGTATTGCGTCAAGAGGTGGAGAACCGAGCAACTGCTTCCCTTGGTACAGAAAAGTGTGAATTTAATGTTTATTCTTTGTGAAAAAATAAGGATAGGGAAACATTTCAACTACTAAAAAAGCTTATGGAAAAAACTTTTATATCACGCAAATGCGTTTTGTTTTTTTTAAGGGGAACCGTAAAAGCAGAACTTTTCCCCCATTAAGTCAAAAAACATCCGAAAACTGTAGACTGTTCCATTACATCACCAAAAGATGGAGTATGGATGGTGGGGTTTTTAAAAGAAAAACTGTGATAAAGCATTCTCCTTATTGCCATTTCCCCCAGTAAACACAGTTAAAACTTGCTGAAAGGAACCCTTTCCTACCACAGTTAATTTTGAAAAAAGAAACTCCTGAAAAACCCTTTTTCCAATTTTAAAAAAGCTAGAACGAATTGTAAATGCGGGGGGCTTTTGAAGGTGATTTTAAGGGAACGCGTTTTAAAAGCCTTTTGGGGCTTTGGGGCCAAAATAAATGGCAATTTTTAACCAACCCGGGGAAATACTTAAACGTGTAAGGAAAAAAAAATTTAGAAAAAATAAAGAAGTTTAGAGTAAGGGGGTGGCTTTTTGGGGGTGTTACGATAGCCCGGGTGCAATTGAAAATATTTAAAGAAATGAAAAAAGGGGGGTTACCCAAGGTTTAGTCAAGGTGGAACAATTCCACGCCAGTGAACCAATTTCAGTTGGGATCCTAGATTGCGCTTGTTGACATTGGAGGGTTACCTTTTTTAATATTCGGATCTGTGTTTTTTTGAAATTGAGCTTGGGTTATTTTTGATAGTGGTCCGTTACGTTATTTCTATTATATATTTGTGTTTCCCCCCATAGATTCTCTACATACCATATTATTCCCTAATCTTTTATTGGTTTGTTAAGATCTTAATAAAGAATATTAAAATAAATAAGCCGGTTTTTTTTTTTTTTTTCACACCTCTGCTCACGCTGATAACAATGAAAGGGGACCCAAGGTTCCCCCTTTAAAAAATGGAGAACTGGTTCTGTAAGTACATTGTTTCGACCGGGTTTTTTTTGTACCTTCAATTAACAAAGGGCTTTTTTTTTATCTTTTAAAAAAAACTTCTAAATCTGTTGTGTTTGGCTTCAATTCCATTTTTCAAGATGTGGAATTTAATTAAAATTTTTTTTCCCTTTTTAAAACTTCTTCTTTTTTTACTTTTATGTTTTTTTTTTGAAATATTATGAAGATATTTTAGAACCAAAAAGAATAATTTCCAATGATCGGGTTTTCCCAGTTGAAGGGGTTTCCCAAAAAATCGGAAAGAACCTAAAACCCTCGTTAAAAACTTTTACCAGCAATGGCGGTGTCAAATCTGAAGTGAACTACTTTAAAGGTAATACGAATAGAGAACAATTCTGGGGAATATTAAAATTTTTTGGACCTTTCTCTTTTTTTTGTAATGCTTTTTTCAATTTAAAAGCGAAACCTTTTAAAAAATTAAGAATCAAAATTATAAAATTATTTTAAATTATAACCGAAAAAAAATGTTTAGTTTTCTTTTAAAAAATAAAAAGTTTCTTCTATTTCTTCATTTATATATGTTTTTTTGGAAGTGATAAGCATACAGTAATAGCACAGAAAAACCCAAACTAAAAATTTCTGTTTAATTTAAAGAAGATTGCTTAAGAAATTATTTACTTCTTATTTATATTTGGGAGAAAAGAGACCCCCTACACGAAATTAGGGATCTATTACCACAGTCAGAAAGGGGAAGATGTTTTTTTTGTTGAAAAAAAATCCCAAAAAGGGGGTTTTTAAGAGTTGACTGCAAAAAGGGGGTTTAGTGAGGGAGTGAATATTAATGTCGCACTGTTCAGCTACTCTGGGGCTTTGGCGACGGACCCGTAATTTTAACCATGGTAAGTGACGTGGCGACACCTGGCCACCTCCTAACAACCACCCACACCAAAAGGGAAACGTTTTCAGCTTTTGACAGATTTAAGGGGGATCCTGCCCTCGGCGGTTCAGGCTGGGCTCGATCTCATCCCCTGCCATGATCCGATCCCTTGACCACTGGGCTCCCGAAACCCTGCTGGGGGTTAGGGTTTATGCCAAAATTCCCCATTTTGGGGCAACCCGGGGCATACTTTAAATTTAAAAAGGGTTGCTATTGTTGAGTAGAGATCCTAAAAAAAAATTAAAACCCCAAGGGGGGGGGTAAAAAAAAAAAATATCCGTTTTAAAAATAAAAATCTTGTCCTTTTAATCAAGGGGGCAACTTAAAGTTTCAATATATGATTTTTTTAGCTTTTATTATGTATCAAAATTTAAAAACAATAATCAACAACGTTGGGCCCGTGCTGGTGTAATATATCGGTTTTCCCGTTTTCAAGTCCGGGGTTAATCCGAAAAGGTTGAACCTTTTCCCCCTTTATGGGTCGATAAAGAGCACCAAGCCGGGAACTGAACCGGTTTCGGTCTTACTGACCACTTGACCGAACATCGCAAGCCCCAAAAAGTTATTAAATGGCAGGAAGTATTTTAAATTTTTTAAAAAATTATTCAAAATATATAAAAAAAAAAAAAAAAATTGTTTAAATAGTTTAGGGCTCTAAATTACTATTAAAATTTTAAAATTTACCAAATTGTTATAAATTTCCTTTTTAGCAAAAGGGGAAAATTTGGCCTTTCTTTATCAGGGGGAAAACAAAGATTTTTTTTTTAAAATTTCCCCGTTAATTTTAACCCAAATTTAAAAAATTTTAAAAAAACAAGGTTTTAATTTTTTTGTTCTTAATTCCCTTGTTATTTTTAATTTTAAAAAAAAAGAAAACCAAAAATTTCCCCAAAAAATTTTTATTTTAGGGAAAAAAACTTTTTATTTTTTTCCGTTTAGCAAATTTTTTCCGATTAAATTTTATTTCGAATTTTTAACATTTTTTTTAAAAGAAAAAACAAAAAATTTTTATTTTTAAAAAGCTTTTTTTTTTTTGCAAAAATTTTTACATTTTTGAAAATAAACGCTTAAAAACCCCCTTTTATTAATAAAAATTAGGGGTATTTTCTTCAAAAAATTAAATTTTTGCTTTTTTTAAATTGATTTATTTTAATTTTTTAAAATTTAAAATAAAAAAAAAAAAATTTGATTTTTTTTTCTTTGGGTTTTTGTCAAAAAACAACATGTTTTAGGTACTTTTATTAAATAAAAAAGCTTTTTAAAATAAATATTTATCGCGAGGTTTTAATCCCCAAATCCTTTGAGGGGTCCTTAGTTTTTAAGGGAAATTCTAAAAATTTTATTTTTTGATTTTTGCCTCTTCGGATACCCTTAAAGGTAAAGTTTAAAAGCATGAGCATGCTTTTTTAAAACTTTCTTATGCAATGCGAAATTTTTGAGTTTGGGGGAAAAAGGTTTTTTAAGAATTTAATAGATACGTATTTAATAGGGGTTAAATAACAGATTTTTTGATGAAGGCTCTTTTAGGGAAAGATGTGAAAAATCAAAAGATGAAAGTATAATAGAATATGATTCCTCTACTGAAATCATCCAGATAATTTAACGGAAGGGGCAAATATCGTCCAAAAATGACCACATTTTTCAATGGCTAGAAAAAAGTAATCGTTAGCCCCGTGCTTCTCAAACTTTCAATGTTGGGCCCAATATTCAATCACAATTTTCATCGCGCCCCTTCCATACAATAACGTGTGTTGAATTCGATAATACGAATTTTATGTTAAAACTACAATACGATTAACCCCTTCCCATCGGCGTATATAAACGTCTCGCTCAGCCAGTGGTAAATTGCCCCCGGGCTTATAAAATATTTCCGAAAAACCCTTCATACTATCATAAATTATTTCGACACTTTGGAATGCAATAAAAAGACTTTAACATTTTTGAGAAGGATTTACATTTTCATAGAGGATTTTTTAATTTTCCATTTCTCCCCCCCCCAAATACACCCATTCGGCATACGTGCAAATGTGGCATTGGGGGTGAATTGCGTAACTTTTAATCTGAAAAGGGTTAAAATAAGCCGCTGACCCCGTTAAGTGTTAATTTTATATAATTTTTTCTTGACCAACCAGTGCGGTCACTAGTAATTATAATTATTTTCTTAACTTAGTATTGTTAAGATAATTTAAAGAAAGGTATACTAACATTTATAAATGTATTATATCGTGTAAATGGATTTGTTTTCTTTTGACAGAATGGGTTTTTTTGTTTTACTTTCAAAAATTAATAATTTTTAAAAAATCTTTTGTTTCCGACTTTTCAATATGTTCGCTCCCCCCTAGGGGGCGCGCCCCACAGTTTGAGAAGCGCTGCGTTAGCCTATGGCAATTTTTTTTGTGTTGTTGGATGTTGCGACAATAATTGCGCAAATTATATTGTTAAGTAGTCAGAAACTACCTACTAACCATTGAACCAGACGCTGGTGTTTTGGATTTCCATTTACAGAAGAATGTAAAGAAAGTAGAAACCAACAAGCAATTAAAAAATTAAGCAAATTAATATCAAATGAAAACATCGCATTCACTCTCTACGAAGACTACAGGAGTATATAAACAATGTCCTGAATGCTCAAATAAAAAGAACAGGAAAACTAAATTTACGCTTGAAAAGTGTAGTAAACATATTTAATTTCTTCCTTTTCTTCCTTTTTCACCTCTGTATGTAAATTTTATGGTAAAAGTAGAATGAAAACACCCTTGGGTATGACAAATCCTGCGCGAGAAGTTAAAGACATTTTTCTTTGGAGCGTGAAGTGCTTTGTTAAATGTCACTTACCCAAGCGTTACGTTTAGTAATTGGGATACATGCGCTTGCATTTTTTTGCACAAAAAATGTCGAAATCCTTCTAAAGGCTTCAAAAAAGAAATAATCAGAGAAAGTAGTCCATCCCTCCTCCAAGTGGTTGAAAAAGTTTTTTTTGCTTGACTAAAAGGTTTACGCAAAGTGCAAAATGCTAATGGAAACTGTATTAAAAATTTCATGTAAATAGCTTAATTCAATAAAAATTTATGATACTCTGAAATTGGTCACATTATTTTTAAATCAATCTGTATCTAAAATTTCCAACACGTAAATCAATGGCCTTCAAATTATTCAATTCATGGGACCCCTAGAACTTGGAGGTGTTTTTATGGAACCAATAGAATTAGAAAGTGTTTTTGTGGAACCCCATTGCAGTCACATATTTAGAATAATATTTCTCAAAATAATAGTTACAGTACATCTACACGTTATACACATGGGTGACAAAATAATACGAACACCTATGAAAGAGGAGAAATGCTTTATTAATAGGGAGTTGGACCCCCCTTTGACTGAATTACAGACTGTATGCGACGTGGGATGGACGCATAGAGGTCATGAACAACTTTTAATGGAATATGAAGCCATTCTTCGTGGAGAGCGGTCTCTAATGCCGAAATCGTAGATGGTGGAGGGAATCGAGCACGGAGTTTTGACTCCAAATATCCCCACAAATATTCAATAATATTTAAATCAGGTGACTGAGGGGGCCAAGAAAGATGACCTATGTCCCCCTCATGCTCTGCAAACCATTCTTGCACGATTTTAGCTCTGTGGATAGGAGCGTTGTTGTCTTGATAAAATGGGCATTCTCCGGGAAATAAAGTCTGGACAAATGGATGCACCTGATCCCCAGGATATCGACATAGTGGGCAGCTTGAACCTTTCCCATGCAGAGAACAAGGGGCCCAAAAACCCCCAAAAAATATCGCCCCATCCAAAAACCCCACCTCCATGCTTCCAGTCGGATGATGCATTCGGGAGCAAATCCCTTTTTGGGTGTTCTCCACACATAAACCGTCCGGGGTCGGAAAGGGAGAACGTTGATTCATCCGGGACCAGATGACTTGTTGCCATGTTGGGGGGGTCCACTGTCTGGTGTTCTACACCACTGGCGTTGCTGTAAAGCATGACGTGCTGTTACCAAAGGTTTACGAATTGCAACTCTTCCATACAAGTTCGAAGCATGCAGTTCCCTTTGGGCGGTTCTCGCTGAAATAGGTTACGAAGATGACTATTCACCTCAGCGTTTTTTGGGGTAGGTTGCTTGCGCTGGCCACTACGGGGTTTAAAACTTTTATCCCTCTCGGTGCTTTTTCCCTCCACTGTTGTGTTTGCCAGAGCCACATTCCCGCACCTTTTTGCGTCATAACGGCAGATAAGTACTTCGCACGCCCCAAATTAGCTGTTTCCGTCCCGAGCAACCAGCGCACCTCATTCCAACAATCATACCTTTTCAACTCTGACAGGTTGCATTTGGGGTTTTTTAAAATTTCAATAGACGCGGAAAAACCATTGCATGTTACACTGATACATTACCTTCGAATCCGCAGGGGGGGACCCGCAAAATGACATGCGCGCTGTGCGTCTTTTAAATGGGCCATGCCATTTTGCGGTGTTCGTATTATTTTGTCACCCATCTGTAGGTACTTTATGTAAGATGCAATTAAAAGAAGTATTGCATTTATTATTTAAAAAAATCTAATTTAATTTTTTAATAAAATTCGCTTATTAATAATATTAATTTATGATCCAATTTCAGCTATTCGTGTAATTATATTTAGTAACTGGGATATGTGCTTGCTTTTTTTTCACACAAATTGTCGATGTCTGTGTCTATTGAAATTAATCACAGTCGCATTTCATATTCTGCGTTTAATTTGTTTTTATTTTATTTTGTAGTCACTCACTTTGAGAAATATTTTTCACTTAAATGCATTATTTTGAATGATATCAAAATTTATAACTGTGTAAGAAATCTTTTGTAGTTTGCATAAATTTGCAACGTATAATGTAAGAAATGTTCCTGCTCAAATATAGATCTTAACATCAATTTGTTGATATGTCGATAATTAGTTCCTTCCCTTGGTTATAGATATTTTTTTGCCACAAAGGTAAAAATGTGTTTTCTATTAAAAAACTATTTAGTTCCTCAAAACATTGCAGTAATGAGTATAATATTATTTCGGGGGCCCCGGGATAGTGAACAATAGAATATTCACAATCTACAGCAGGTAGTACATATAAAGAAAAAAAATTAATATGCTTCTCTCGCTTCTATTATATTATAAAAGTTTATGAAAAGTATTACAGAATAATGTTGTTATGTATAAACAGAATCTTCAGAGTTTTAAGGACTAGGATGAGCTTTTGTTATTTGTGGTTATACAATGCTAGCTGGAATACCTGTTCTTCGCATGGTTGAATTAGAAAATTAAACAATACAGATTGAAGTATAAAGAAATTTTTAATGAGTTAATTTTACGTGAATTGTAAATTAAACAAAAAAAAAAGCTTTTTGCATATCTCAGCTAAAGAAACAAAACAAACAAAACCATAGTTGTTAAATTTTAAGCCCTTAGATCTAATAGCTGATGAAAAAGGGGATTTTATTTTATTTATAACGCCTCGTACTTCTCTTGTGGGTCGATTTTTGAAAACACCTCCCTAAGCTGATCTCTGCTCAGTAAACGTAACACATTATTACAAATTTTGTGTAATGCACTCTTAAAATAGTGTAAATAATTTATATCTGGATGTATAATATGTTTATATTACTTTTTGATGTGCTTACTTTACGTTATTCAGAAGCAATGCCGTTCTTACATTATAATGGCGTTTAAATGGAAACATAGCGAAATGTTGGCGATAGAGTTAAGTTGACATCACTTTGGCGACCATGTTGGCAACCTAGCCATTGATTGAGTGGTGCAGAAGTAGATATGCTGTAGTGCCACCTGGTGGGGATTTGCTACAAAGAGGATAGCACAAAAGCCTTCTCCGCAAAAAAATACATATACATGCCAATTTTCATAGTCATCGGTCGAACGGTGTTGGAGTGATGCGATTTCATATATACAAACATCCATTTATATATATATATATCCTCGTATATATATATATATATATAGATTCACGGAGAACTGGAATTTATTTTGCATGCACATTTATAATTTTCTTTTCTATTTTTTACTGTGACTTGTGGAGCCGTTGGGTAGGCCTCGTGGAACTCCAGAGCTCCTTGGAACACAGTTTGAATACCACTAGAACGTTTTAACTGAATTTAATATTAAAATATGCTTAAAATAAATCGTAGTTATAAATAAGCATCCTTTTTTGTTTTTTCAGACTTGAAATTAGCATTTTAAATATCACTTAAAATCAAATATTAATGAAATGAAGATTTTCTTTAAACTCTACAATACCCAAATTTCTTTTGTGGTTACATTATTTGAACTTTTATATACCTTGAATACCCTGAAAAAATGACGTTTGTAAAAATATTGATTTAAAAAGTTTCCGAAAATTCTTCTAAATAATTATTAACTGTTATTCATGGTAAAAATTAAATTCTTTAAAATAAAGGAAAGAAATTGGAAGTTCCCTATAAATCACTTAATATTTTTTGATTCATTTTTTCGCCTATTAATTTGTAGTGCACCTGTTTGAGGAGTGAAGTCTTATTTTTTGTTAATTAATAAAAAATAATTTCGTTGAAAATGAAGCAAGTTTCAAAATGTAAATCGATATGGATTCCGCATGAAATAAAATTGTTTCAGTTTCTAAAAATCCCTTGCATAAGTTTTTAGAGTACTTTAAGCACAAATAAATGTTAAAACTATCCCAAAGTTAAAAAATTTTAAAATTGAAATTATCTTTCTCAAAACAAGTGCGATTATTTCTTTCCATTGTCATTTGAAAAACGGGTGTAAAGAAAATACATGCTATTCTTCCAAACCCAGTGGCGTAACGCATATTGCCGCTTTGCAGGGGACAGAACTTCAGAAGGCTCTTTGGAACCATTTGTAAGATCTGGTTTGGGACCCAAAAATGGATTCTGCAAAGGGGCCCTACTATTCTACGTTTCGCCACTATCAAACCATAGTAAAAAATTCACAAATACATTTATTACTTTTAAAAATTACCATCTTATAATTTTTAACATTTCTTGATGTCGTGGGCACGCAAGGGAAAGATTTAAAACCCAAAACCCCCTTTCCCATCACCTTCGATTTTTTTCGATTGATTATAATTCTATGTATATAGTACGTAAAATAATTCCAAATAGAGGTAACAATAATTTCAGTTCTATTAAATGAAGAAAAAAATAAAGAATTTATTTTCTCTTTTTCTTCCCCTTCAGAACAGAACTGCATGCGAACATAAAATACATTTTCAGAACTGAACTATTCTTTTTCTTCTTGTTGCAATCTCTATTGTATTCTTTAGGGAAGGGAATTGGTTATAGAAAAGGAAGCCTACAAAAGCATACTGGTGATTGTAAATGAAAACATTGTAATCCCCATGTTTTTAGTTTTGTATTTACAGATTAAAGTTAGATTTTTCTTCTTCTAAGACTTAGAGCTTCTATAAGGATGAATTTGCTGTTTTTATTTTTGAATTATGAGTAAAGTAAATACAGTGAAAATCGTTTAATAAAAAAAATATGCGGCTGAAATACTTTGTCGGGTTAAAAGATTTTCGTGTTGTTAGGGCGAACCCCTTGGGTGCCCTTCTAGAATATCAGCGTGAGCTGGAGGTGTAGGATTAAATGAAGAACCAGACGCTGCCATATTCTTAATAATACTTTATTAAGATCTTAAACCAATAACAGATTAGGTAATAATATCATATGTGAGAGAATCTACGGTGGCGAAACACAAATATATAAAAAATGAAATAACGTAACCCGACCACTATAATAACTAACCACCTAAGCTCAATTTCAATGTAAAAAAGACCCGAATATTCAAATGGTAACTCCACCAAGTCCAACAAAACAGAAACATCTAATCCTAGCGAAGTTGGGTTCCGGCTTAAATTGTATCCACCTTGACTAAAGGCCCCTGTCACGGGAAACCCTCTTTTTGACTGTCACTTAACTTCTCGAAATACTTTCATCCTTGCAACACGGATACGTAACACACTGCAAAATGCCACACTGCTTACTCTAAACTTCCGTTTTTTAAAAAGCTGCCAATTAGCATCTTCCTTTCAGTTCTACTTCGGGTTTTGGAAAAAAAATGCCATTTTTTCGGCCCCAAAGAACCCAAAAGGACATGTTAATGAAAAAAAGCGTTAGACCGTCACAGTGTTAAAGAATATTGAAAAATAAATAAATAAACATATATTTATCAAAATAAAGTTTGCTAGAGTACATTTTATTTACAAAGATGTGCATATAAGCATGCATTTAATAAAAATCAGTAAAACAAAGACATTCACAGGAACTTAGTGAAATTTAATATAAAAGTTTCAAGTATTTTTGGAAAACTAAACGTTTATTGAGTTTTGGGAAAATAATCTGATATTTTTCTTTGTATTGTCCTTATTAGCATCAATATGTCAACAAATTGTTCAATGACGTCCATTTTATTATTCATTTCACCATTAGCCAATGATTTCACCACAGATTTCTACTCACACTGTGACTTTTTTGTAACCAAATTTCCCTAACCAATGAGAGAGATGAGAGGATTTGTGTGGGGTTTGGGGGAGGGGGAAAAACGATAAATAAAATTTGAACCGTCACAGGCTCTTCTGAGTGTATGTCAAAGCCAAAAGTTCGCCTCCTTTTTCTACGCAACATGTGAAACCCCCTTTTTTTTTTACACCTTTTTGAATCTGCGCGGGCTGGTGTTTTCGATACTTTGTACATTCCCGGAAGAGAAATCTTTTCGTGTTAACCGATTTTCGTTTCTTGTTAAGAGAAAAATTACTTGAAAATACATGGTAGTTTGTCGGTACGGTTGTATTACTTCGTGTTAACCGATATTTCGTCCTAAGCGTTTTCACGCTAATGTTTCACTGTACAAAAATTCTTGTACTCTCTGTTAATTTAATTAAGTGCTTGTTATTAATCATTCATTTTATGAATTAATGCTAGTTATTGATTTCATAATTTATTTTTTACTCTTTATTTTTTGTTCTCAACAACCAATAAAATCAAATCAAAAGAATATGTTTGGTGGAGTATTGGAGTATGATACGAGAATGTGTGTTTGTCTTTCAACACTCGATCCTCCCCCCACCCCCTTACACACACACATGAAAAGTTCCTGTGCGCGCCACTGCTTGAAATCTATGACTAGACCTTCTAAACTTCGTTAATCCTCCTTTTGCATCCAAAGCCAATTGTTCTATATTTTCAATCAACAATATTAACCCATACAATATTCTACACTCTTTATTCTTTTTTTCGATGCATTTGCTTTACAAAAGATAAAAAAATTTTCGAGTGGGGAAAATTTATTGAATTTAAATTTAACTTCAGCTCAGGGAAATTTAACGATTATAAAAAGTTGTAAACCACAAAATTTTATCCCCGAAGAAAGTTCTACCGGTAGAAACAACAGTAACATTGTGTTTATCATTTTTAAAAAAGCCTGATTAAGGGAAATGTTCGAAAAAACCGCTTTTCTTTCATTAGCAGCACAATGAATCAAAAATAAGGTGGGGGGGCCAAAAATAATTTTTGGGGAAAATGAATTTCAGTGAGAATTCACCATGAAGCATGTTTAAAAGGGTCTTCATGTAGCTTTTAAAAAAACAGCGGGGTTAAAGTAAATTTCAAAAAAAAAAAACCTAAAAAATCTAGGGGTTAAGGTTTGAAAATAATAATTTTTTATGGAAAAATTTTTTTGATATAAAACAAATCGCTAAACGCGAAACTGAAGGGAATGAAATATTTGGGAAAAGGTTTTCAAAAAAAAAGACATACATACACAAATTAAGTTTTTTTGTTTTTATTTTTTTAAAGATATGTTTTATGCATATTTAAAAAAATTGATGAAAAAACGTAAACAAAAATTAAATAAAATAATACAAATAATTTTGGGAAAAAACACCCAAAAAAGATAAAAAAATTGCACTAAATTGCCCCTTTTAAAAAAGGGGTTTAAAGGATTTAGCTAAGGAAAAAGGGGTCATTAGACGAATTTTTAAAATTTTGAAAATGTAAATAAAACGTCCCCATTTACAAAGGATTAATATTGCATCCAAGGAGAAATAATATAGCTAAAAAAAAGATATCCCCTAAAGAGAAGGGCAACGGTTTTGGGCTCGAGGGTACAAGGGGCTCACATTAAAATTTTTTTTTATTTCTAATGGCTGATTATGAAGTTACAGCAGAGAACAATATAAGAAAAAAAGAAAACAGAATACAACTACAACAAAAAGCTGATACAAAATTCATTAATCCAAAATATGTCTAGCCTACCAGTTAAGCTCGACGAGAAAACATCTTGTGCAGAGCAGGCACTGTAAAAATGCGAGTCCATGACCCCTTTCCCAAAAACGCAGGTACATATCGGGGGCAACTTTTAGTCTGTACACATGGTTCCGCGTCATGTTTTTGGGGGGCGAAACAGCGACCACTCTACACCTTGTCCATTACGCAAATTCAGGATAGATTCCTTTGTATAGAGGTCTTTCTGAGACGGGTTTGATATATCTATTAAAAGATTTTTTTAAAAGAATGGAAGGGGGAAAAGGGCGAGACACTTTTCGCATGATAAAAGCACCCCCTTTTTGCCATGAAGTCGGTTTACTCGTTACCTGGGAAACCCACGTGGGAGAAAACACTACTGGGCTATAGTTTCTAAGGTGAAAACTTGAACACAAAAAAATTTAAAATAGTTTCATTCATTAAAAAAATAAAAATACAAGAAATAAAAAAAAGTGGCAGTTTTATGCAATTTATTTACAATGACAATTTTATATTGTCTTTCGCTGCAATTTACTCATTTATTTTTATCATACTTTGCTTTATTTTTTTAAAATTACTAATGAGTTGCTTGTTTAAATTCTCATCACAAGCCGCAAGTTTATGTCAGTCAACTTTCATCTACATTTACTCTTGTTGATTTTCATACAAGAACAACTTAGCTCACAAATACATGTCAACTTAAATATAACGAATAATTTCCCCACAATTTTTTCTGCTGACAAAGATTTGTAAGAGTGAATGTCATAGCATTAAACATTTTTTTTTAAAAAAACTGACAAATTTTTTTTTAATAATTTTATTTTATAGGTAATCTTATTAGCTTTATAAAAAATACAAAGTTTTTTATTTTCCATTCACTAGAACAAAAACTACAAGTGTTTTAGTAAAAGCAGATGTCATTTCTTTACATAAGATGTCAAGTTTTAAAATACATTTGACTCGAAATGTGTTTTTTTCGAAATTCCAAACGGGGACAGTGATTGTTCAAAAAGTTTTAAAAATAATTTGCTGAAATTTTGTTGTGTGTTCTGTATAAAGAAAAATGTTTTAACCCTCAGATTTATCAATCACTGTTTTATTATAAAAGTTACTTTCTTTTTAAAGGAATTACTTTTTTTTAAGAAATTTTCCCATAATAGCAAGATAAAAGTGTTCTGGTTTTTTCGTAAAATAATATATTTTTACCCTGAAGGTCTTTTCAAAAGGAATAAAAGTAACGCACAAAAATTGAAAAAAGGAGTTTTCCCAACTATTTGTCAACACGCATGTAATGGCACGTTGATCCATAAACATTCACCACCCCTGCCCTAGACCATCACATTAACGATATATCTATAAGTGCATACATACAAGTCAACACAGGACTATAAATCTCTTTACTACGCACAATAAATGATTAATTTTACATTTTTTCTTGATTTAACATCTAAGTCCGGGGTTTAAATTTAAATTTTAAAATTTTTAAAATTTTTAAACTTTACCCTCATAGTTAACTTTTTTTTTAGAAAAATTTTTAAAATTTTAAAGCAGTTTTACCCCCCTTTAAAAATTTTTGATTTAAAAATCACATTTAGAATTAAACAATTCAAGAAAAGTATTCAGATATGGAAATCAATCATTTGTGTTGTTTTCTACGAACACAGCCGACGCGTCTCCTTTGCAAAAGCAAATAAATTAACCAAATGTCTCTAGATGATGCGTCTTTCGAGCGATTTTAAACTTCGAATCACCTCGGCTAACATGACAGTTAACTGTCTTAAATTATCACAAATTTGCATAACAGATGGAATGTTTTACTTGAAGACGTAACTATTTGATTTTTTTCTATCCTAACGATTTAACAATTTGTTCCAATCTTCTTTGACAGTTGTTTCAGAAATGCGATTGTGTTTAGTAATAGATGTTGGCTCTTCCGCCAAAAGACCTATTAAATATTGAAATTTCGGTAACTTTACAAAAGCGATTTATTATTGTGAACAATGGTTAAATATCGATATTTGAAATTCCTCTGAACAAAGGAATATTTAATCTTGGAATTGCACTTCGTATAAATTTGTGAAACTGCACGAACCAAAATTCATCGAATCGAAAGGAGTAGAATTCATATTATAGAATTGATCGTATACAACGAAGCAGAATCAAGATGTATAATGGATTGTATACAAAAATATACTTCAAAATTGATATAGATATTCATATTAAGGCTTGTTTTCTTTCCAAAAATGTTCCAAAAATTTAAAGACATTTAAGAAACATAACAATTCATTTCAAGATGTTAGCCTAGGCCTACCATGGCCACGTTAGCCTAGTGGTCAAGGTAATGGACTCGCGGCCGGCGTGTCATGAGTTCGGGCTGTAATGTCGTGAGTAGATAACAAACACAGAAAAATCGCCACAGCCTCATTTAAAATTTAAAACAGTATTTATTTGCTTCATAGGTTACTAAATATGAAGTAATAAAGTCCAAAAAATATCCCGCCGGTGCAGTCAGTCTATCTCACGGAGTTCAATCTTTTCCCCGAAAGCTTACTCGCTCATCTCTCAACGCCACCGGCGTTCATCCTTTTTCATTTCTTTCCATTCCTCTCCAATCCCTTTTCTTTCAGGGCTCCTCTCCAGTTTTTTCCATCAAGGGCTCTATCTCTCGTCTCCTAAAGAAAACCCTTTTAAACACCAGGGGAGGGTCCACAACAAGACCCTCGTCTCTTCTCATTGGCAGACCACAAAAGTCCGCCCTCATTCCCGGGCTACATTCGTGTACTATTTATGCGGCAAACACAAATATATTCCTGGTCCGTCTGGAAACTAAGGTGCCAGTCGTCTCGTGAAACACCTGGATTTTATGCATTGTCCCAAATTGGTTCCATGAACTCATTCTCTCGACACCTGCCATGGCGACCTTGTTCTTTTCAGAGGCTTCGCCTATTCTCAATGGGGTACCGGCTCTCTTTGACCATTATAATCTCCTAGACCGGGTGTCGGCGTTTGCCCGAGGTCAGACAATAAACAATGACCCCATGGCCACGTGCGCTTGTCACTCCACGTGCACTTGTCACTCACACCTGTTCGGAGCCATAAAACTTGGAATGAATGAGGGTGAGGTTCACCCCAATCGAAGACGTCATAGGGCCTATTACTACTCAAGACACACCATGTAGGGGAGCGATGCACGTTAAATCTGTCGAGAGCTCAAACGTTCTGCTGTTGGTGAAGTATGACAGTTAGGAGAGGGGGTGCCAGTTAAGGTGTCATCCTCGTTATTTGACCATTTTTCAAAATTACGAGGTCCAACGCCAAAAGCTCTCGAGTAGCTGAAAAGTGCGACGTTATTATATTCACTCCCTCACTCGTTTACCATACCAATTTTTCTGTGAACTGTAGTTGATAAGTTCTGAGAAGTTGAGTTCTTTACACAGAAGTTCTGAGTATATATCCCATTATAAGTGAAAAATAAAAAATCTGCTTTCTTTTATTATTTTTCTTACAAATATTATTAAAGCCATTAGTATCACCTGTTTTCTAAATAAATCTATAATGAAAACAACCACCACATATCGGCTTAATTTATGAGCCAAGTTTCAAAAGCACAAATCTCATTCTGAATAACTCCTCACATTTCTTTTAAAAATTGTTCCTGGTGTACTACAATCAAGAAGTATTTAATTTATGCGTAAAAATATTAATTATGTACTGAATTAAAGATTACAAAGCCTTTAAGAGAAAATTAAGTTGAATATCGCACGCACGCACACAAGTAATAATTTACCTTAATTTTTTAGAGCTTTTTAACATTTAATGGTCCTGAATCCTAAATAATCAAATGCTAGTTTATCTGCCTAACGGGAATTAACTATACAAGGGTGTTAAATTTTTCTAGAGGTCTGAAAATGTAAGCAATTTTCAAACAGGTATAATTCTTTTAAATTTAAATTAAAATGATTCGAATCTTTATACATTATTTTTATAAAAGAATGGGATTCAAAAAAGGTATAAAATGTTTAAAAAAATAATAATTTTAAAAATCACAAACACATAAGCATATGAAAAATTCTATAATGAATATTAATATTTTTGGTTGCGCACGCTATTTTCTAAAAATAGCAACCTCTGATGTATAAAAAATTGTAGGATATAAAATGCATCATACTTTTAAACCCTGCCTAATTTTAGTATTATATATCTTTTGTATTTTAAAATATTTGTAAAATATTGCAATTTTTTAAATATTTTTTATAAATGTATTTTTTTTTATTTATTAAAAGATGTAAGTTATTATTCTCTATTTATATAAAAATAGCTACAGTGTAATAAGAAGACAATTAACTTTATAAATCAACTTATAGCTACTATTTTAGAAAATAGCATGTGCGACGTAAAACTTAATAAATATTTCTTATAGAAAAGTGTTTTATTTTAATATGTTTATAATTTTTAAAATTATGGCCATATTTTAAACATTTTATACTTTTCTGAAGCCCCATTCCTGTATAAATATTGTGTAAAAGATTCGAGTTATTTAATTTAAATTTAAAAAATTATGTGTTTTAAAAAATTGTTTATATTTTCAGACCCAAAGAAATTTAACCCCCCTGAGCCCCTTTACACTTCAAAATTATTTTTTTTTTAATTATATGTTTATATAACCTACACGTTCAATGCAGTTGGGTCAGTCAGGGAAGGGCCTTTTTCAAGTAGATTTGGGAGCATCAGTGTGACATTTTGTATATTTCTCTGAAAAATTCACGTATCTTGTTATGTTAATAATATTGCTACACTAATTGCGTTCTGAGGCGCATTTTAAGTGTGTGTGATCGTAAGTAAATAAGGATTGTTATTTAAGAAGATACTTAACTCTCCACTGCGCCGTTACAACGATCACTAATCGTATTTTAATATCAAATGCTTCCTCAATAACTTATTTAATTAAAATGCAAAGCCACTCACCACTATGTTCCATATATATAACAATTGATAGAAAAAGTACCAATTCTGTACAGTTAACAAACAATTATTTTGAAGGCAATGAGTCTAAGAGAGACTAAAGATTTTTGCAATCAAATTAATTGCCATGAAGAGTTCTGTCTTTACGCAATTGCGTACACACTGATTTATGCGGCTTCATTTTCACTTAGTTTAATTGATATATATATATATATATATAAAAATGAAATTGTTTTTGTTTTTTAAATTTTTTCTAAGAACTTCCATTTACCTTTAACTAAACTAATAAACTCAAGAAGTATTTTGATAAATTTATATATATATAATTATATATATATATATATATATATATATATATATATATATATTATATATATATATATATATATAATTATTATTATTAATAATATATACTAAGTAGTTATATAATTCCAAATGTGCAAAGCAAAAATAGAAGTATAGACAAATAATAGGCAAGAAATAAGTTTTCTACATATAGTAAAGATGTATAAAATATATTTTAAAAAATTAAACCCAAAAA
>BMAV01016350.1:0-16252 GCA_019973955.1 Trichonephila inaurata madagascariensis
GAAAACCAGCATCTGATGAATATACAACGGATGAGGAAGAAATGATTGTTTACGACGTGGAAGATGACATTGAATCGAATCCCGACTGCGTTAAAAAAAATGGGAAAACTTATAACAAGGGAGAATTAACTCCGACGAGACACAAAAAATAACTTTTCTCAATACCTGTCAAACTTGGTGGGGAATTCTCCCCACCAGTCTGAATTTTTAAATATATTGAAAATAAATTTTATACTTTTTTAAGATTTTAAATTTTTTAACAGAAATTTTATAAACCTTTTAATGTTTAAACATATGTTTGGCGCAGTATAGCCAAAATTGGCTCTTGCGCCATAAAACCCCAAATTCACTCACTCACTTTACGTCAATTCAGGATGCTAAACAAAAAGCAAAAACCCGAGGAAGGAAAAGAAAAAAAGAGCTGCTTAGAAAAATGAATGATGCTATAATAGAAATAAAGATGGCACCACACAAACCACGAAAAAGCACATCTTTACAGGAATCATGATGAGGGCATGCTTATATACGATGTTCAAGAAGAGGTGGAATCACCAAAGAAAAATAATCCTTTAGCAGAAATAGAAAATTTTTCGGAAGAATGGTGGCAGACTGAAGCTTGGAAACGTGAAGAATATTCTCACACGTTAACTCCAACCCGTAACAGAAGAAGTCGGAATTAAAAAAAAACTATTTTAAAAATCTTGCAATGTACTCAATTAAATTTTAATACAAAGTTTTACATTTCTGTCGTATATCAATTTAATTTTTACTTTATGCCTTTCTTTGATCTAAATCTATACGTTATTTTAAGATCTTGCTTGACATGGTGGTGGTAACACCCCACCACAATGTATTTGCTTTTATCGTTAGAATAAGTTTCTTATACATACTTTGATATTTTAAATTTTTCTGAGAGTAAATTTTTAATTATTTTTAATAACATAATTAGTTTCAAATTTTAACGAATGTTTGGCGCAGTTTAGCCATATTTCGCTCTTGCGCCATAAACCCATACTCTCACTCACTCACTCACTCGAAATGATACATTAAAGAAGCATTTGCGTGTTTACACCTAGGAGAGAAGCCTTATGTTTGTAAAACATGCAACATACGGTTTTCTCAGGAAGTGGTTAATTGAAAACACATTCATACTGAGGAAAAACCTCATTTTCGTGAAATATGCAACAAGGCTTTTGTCTCTGTCAAAGTGATAATTTGAAAAAACTTTTGGTTATTCCTTAAGAAAAACCTTAGTTTTGTGATATCTATAACACTTTATATGATAAGGCTGTATTTTAAGAATATTTATGCCTTATATTTATAAGCCTTATGTTTGGAGAAATTCCAAAACGTTTTCTTCCATAGGCATTAATTAAAAATATCACTTTCACGTTAAAAAATAACTGATTTGTGAAAAAAATGAACTTTACTAGAATTAAGACCCATTTAATTTGATATAACTGCATTCATGTACAAAATCCTAGAAGATTATACTTGTTGTTTATCATGCCATTCTTTCTTTAGTGTTGAACGATAGATTGTGTAGTAATCTTTGACATAAATGTGTTAATTTTGACAAAGCTAATATTATTCGTTTACATGAAGAAATATTTATTGTATAATTTTGTACTAATACTGAAAGTTCAATCTATTGTAAAACTCCTACTTATTATATGAATTTCAATTTGAACCATGAAATATTTCAGAATTTTACAACTAAAGATGTTTGATAAATTTAAAGTTGTATGAAATTCGGAGAGGAAAAATGTAATTTTTAATTTGATGAAAAATAAATTTGGAAAATTTGAAATGTTTTTTTTTTATGTAGACTAATAAAAACTTTGAGTATGCAGTTAATTCGGAAAAATATTTTTGTTAAAAAATTTTTCTTGTTCTTTAAGAGTAATTAAATTATGGAAAAAAAAATTATGTCATGACAGTTTATATGTAAACTAAAAATGTAAAAATAGTATTTTCTCTCTCTCTCTCTTCTAATTTTTCAACAGGCCCTTGATTTCATTATTAATCTCAGTAACAGATATTGGAGAGCTAACACTGCTCAAGCTATTGCTACACTTATCGATGGAGTAAATAAATTATTAGAATTGCCAGACGAGATTGCTATTTATGGATCTAATGATAAAAAAGCACCAAGAGTGGCCATTGTTGATTCTGATGCAAATGCTCTTAATGACTTTTAAATCAATAGCTTGCAAGAAGTTATGGAAGTCTATGATGTTTACATCTGGCAGTTAATCTGTAGATGTAAATGGACAATCTGTCGTCAAACAACTTAAGAAAAATACTAATGCATTCGATATGTATGGTACTGTTGAAGAAGTCATTGATGCTGGAAACTGTTGAATCATTCAGAAGATTATCATTGTAATTAAATATTTTTCCATTTGAAATGCCTATATTTATAGTTTGGATTAATTTGCCCTTCAACACCGCAAAATATTCAAGCTGCCCTTAAAACTGCGGGGAATTTTACTCGGAGTGCTACCCAGTGCTGTCCAAAGGGAGACTCTTTATCGTTAGAGGATATCCTTATTTATGAGATATCCTCTATTTGTCGAGTTGATGAAGTCCTCATCTTCCACCTTAAAATAATATTATTTTCTACGTCCACATCTTTTAATTGTTCTTCTCGGATGTCACTTGAATTTTTGTATGGTTGTAGAGGTAGAGGTGTACGAAACGAAAGTTAAAAGACAACGATTTGCTAAGATTCCAATGCAATTTTTACTATGGGGGGGGGGGGGGAGTTGACCTCGCTACTGACGAAAAGAGCCGAATACAAATACCTCTTTTGGGCATTTTCGCCAAATGCAGCTATGCAGACTTTCATTGGAATTTGGCGTCTTTCCTGCTACGCATATTTCAAGAATGATATCTGAAGCTAAACGTTGATAAACAGGCGTAATTTTTCCACTACTTCTGGCGACAAGTTAGTTCTCATGGAACTATGGGACCCTGGGGTTTCACCTTTGGCTATAGCTCTTTTATAGAAACACCACAATGATTCCCCTTCAGGACACTTACCATGCGTATGCTCTTTGTCAGTTGACGAGCAATGCATCTGGCTGGCGTATATAGCACACACAATTTTCATTTTATTGGTATCTTCTTTTTCCTTTCTGTAGTAATTTTGCAACTTTGTGATGTTTTTATCTGTAAGGCTTTCCCTGCTTACGCCCACCAAGAGTTATCCTTTTCACATTCCACTCTTTCACTTTGCTCTCTTTCATTTTCTTGCGTAACGATGTGCCAGTCTCTTCGCAATATGAATCAGGCATTCTTCCTTTTCGATTTGTACACCAGAACCATATATTTTATTGTCCGACAAAAATTGAAAAGTTTTTGAGTCACCATCACTCAGCATTAAAATGAATCTCGTTTGGCAATCACTAATTGACTGTCTCCACATAATTAGTGCAGCGCGCATCTTCATGACTCCAGAAGTTCCATCAAAATTTTTGTCACACTCATCCGCATGTCCTTTTTGCCATATGTGAAACTGCACTATCCACTCCCATATCTCGACCAGTAACTACACATTTCTGACAGTATTTCGACAATACTTCAAAGTCAAGGACAAGTCCACTAAGGACATCAATGATTATTCCTAATCCTAGGTTAGATGTATGTCCTCGCTTTTGCCATGTACTCTCATGTGACACTCTAACATCTATGATTTTCTGAGTTTTTAGAGAAGCATCAAATTTTACGTGAGCTTCTCTAGCTGCTTGGCGTGACATTTCCAGCATTTTTTTCCTTCACCTCTTTGTTTTTCACGGATAAGTTGTGCTTGCATTTGGCAAATGTTTTTCAGTCCATTGTTGGCATGTTGAGCCCAGATGAAAAGGTTTCCAAAGCAGCATGCCCTCTGCCTCTGGATAGGAAGGCACTCACAAGCTTGCTGTTTATATCATGTGAATTTTTGGCCTCTTCTTGGAAACTTGAAAAAACACTTCCATAGCTCTCATGACATGTTTAGCATAAAAATTACATCTTTGTAGAATACCCGATGGAATGGTGTTGTTTGTACAATATTTGTGTGCAAGGAACTTTCTGCAATAGTTCAGAAAACACAGCCTTGTGGGTGAAAATACAGCTTGCCTTAGGTTGGAAAGATGTACTGGGTTCAGATAACGGATCTCTCTGCAATATCATACTAACTATTACTGTTTTTTTTCATGTACTGTTCATTTTATTGAATGCACGGGGTTTCTTTCGTAGCAAGAGCACCGAAGCCACGTGTTACAATACTTTTAAAGGAGGCAAAAGAACCCCGACTTAGGGGAACAAAGATATTTATATGGGGATAATCGGAAGAAGTTATGTATTCATTTATGTATTGTACCCATTAGTAATACTACGGAATTTTATTGGGCTTTTATGAAGTTTTGGTGTTAAAAAATGCGTGGATATTTAATATTATTTAGATGATTATTCCGTCTTGTTCAAAACCAAAAGACGATTTTATCATCTTCTCTATTATTGTGAATTGATTTTTGAAATGCATTATTATTTAAAATGTGATTACTTAATATTTTACTGTAAAAATAGTTACAGATTATGGCATAATTTTTAGAGACCTGATCAACATATGTAATCATGAAGTCCTTTTGGATGTTTTCTATTGGTGATTTAAGATCTTTATACCTAATTTCATTTTCAACACGGAAATTTAATTTTCGAATTTCTATTGCTACATAAGATCTAAATTGATTGAAGGCTTTAATCGACATTCCATATTTAATTGCAATTTTAAGGCAGAACTTATCCAAATCCTTTTTTACTTGTTTCATAACATTAGATTTATTTTTTGTGATCATAAGTCTAAAGCCAGTACCTTTTTTCGTAAAATTTCTCAACAAATCATCTTTCACGATGCCAAGGTCTCCCGTCACAACGTGCTGATGATATTCATCAATATAGTCGCGATATAAATTGCATTTACATTATTCTGTATTTAGGAGCTCCGAGATTTGATTATAATTAAATATAAATATACCAAGTTTCTTATTGTATTTGAAAGCCTTTTTAATAATGATATTTTTAATAGGAAAAAAGGATTGATATTTTTGAAATATACCTGAAAATTTAATTTTGTTAAAGGATTTATTCATAAATAATAATGTACAATATTCTGTAGTGTAATTTTCACTTGCATCTAATTTAATATTCATTTTTTGTACTAAATAGTTATTAAGGTCTCGAATCACATGCATACCATGAGAATCCCGAAAAATTACATCTGCTTAAAATATCTGTCATTATTTTAATTTCAGTTTTATTGATGCCAAACATAAATGATTTAATTAAGCCTGTGTTGTAGTTATCAAATTTATTAGCTAATTCTAATATAGATATCTTGAGGGTTGTCATGTTTCTAGTAACTCTTTTTCTATGTTTAGCTCTTGAAATTCTCGCAATACCAATATTATTACTATTACCAATAGATTTATCAAAATTCGGAATATATAATGAATCCTCGGATTTTTGTTTAAAAGATAGCAAAATGTTTCCACCATTGCAGATAACATTCAAACCATAAGGGTAATATGATCTAAATGAACCTATACAAAAGTTTTCGAACCATAATCTGTATTTAATATTAGACATTTTATGTATATGTTCAGTTATGTTATTGAATCCATGTTTATTAAAGTGCCCTATCTCAATCTTAGCCTGGTTTTTGTTGTATTCAAATTTCCTAGTATCAGACCTATGTTGATTTAATCTAATATTGATAGTGTTTGAAGTCTGACCTATGTAAGCGAATTTACAAATATTGCATGTCATTTTGTAAATACAAGTAAAAGTCTTACGAAATATATATCCTGCGCATCCATATCTAACTGTTCCTCACTCATCATAACACAAGCCTTGCATCTTTTATCAGTGCAAGTTCTGAATCATGGATATCTCGTAAAAGCCTATATATATAGTTTTTGATATGTTACTAAAACCCTTATCTCTTTGATCTTTATTTATACAATCCAAAACATGATTATTACGCTTTGCTGCACGAGATAAATTCTTATAACATTTAGAGTTAAAAAAAAAATCGAGTTTTAAAAATTCTAACATCACCAGATTTAGAATCAGAAGGGTAAGTAAAATTTCTGATTATCAAAGTAACTCACAGAATTTTTTTTGTATATTTTTAAAAATGTATAGTTTTTTTATATGCCACATCTCAGAACTTTTGTGCCCATCTCCACAAGTATCTTCAGTCATACTTAAATCTATATCAAATTACCAATATAAGGGCTCTAAAAAATGGTAAGTGGATCACACGGTGATACAGATACCATTATACTGTACTTCCAAGCAATGTCATACCCTAGTATATGTGCCCGGGTAAAAGGCCCTGTTTTACCCACTCTCAACATCAATAAAGTTTCCGAACATGCTATTTTTTTAATCCTATCTCTTCCTAACAATGAAATGTCACGGAAGTCTCCGTTTGTCATTCAAAATTCTTTAACAGGGATTGACGGAGATCCAAAATTCTTAAAAAAATTACGGTCCGGTGATTTATTGATTGAAACCAAATCTGTGCCTTAAAAAGTAAACCTTTCTTGTTAGCCAACAACTTTTTAGACTCTTTATAAGCAGTATGCCCTCAATAATCTTTAAATTCTAGTCGTGGTGTTATCTCCGAAATAGATCTTTTGTGTGCTTCTGAAGCAGAAATCCTGGAAGGACTTGCTGATCAGGGTGTTACCCAGGTCAGAAGAATAACAATTAAAAAAGACTTTTCAACTCTTCAAACTAAACACAAAATTTTAACTTTCAATAACCCTAAAGTTCCGACCACAATAAAAGCCGGTTACCTTAATTGTAAAATACGTCCGTGTATACCGAATCCTCTGCGCTGTTTTTAAGTGTCAGAGATTCGGACACTCTCAAACTTCCTGCCGTGGACAATTGACGTGCTCTAGATATGCGTTCGCTGGGCATTCTTCCACGGATTGTACTCTAGAGCCTAAATGTGTCAATTGCTCAGAATCCCATTCATCAGATTCAAAGTTATGCTCAAACTGGAAGTTAGAAAAACAAATTCAGGGAATTAAAACAAAAATATTTATTATCCAGAAGCACTCAAACTAATAGTTTCTCAACTATCCCAAACATATGCTCTAGTTGCAAAACCTACAGCAATATCCACAACTACGCAAACAGATCCAAATATAACAAAAATAATCTGCCCTCCTCTACAATGTTTGTCTCCTATTTCCGCTACCTCGTCTTCAAAATGCCTGCAGTCTCCACATCATCTTCATCAACTTAAGCACATCTACTTTCTTCCACATCTGCAAAATATCAACAATATAAAGTAAATCTTTGTTACCAATACCCATTCGAACTACGACTACTACTACTACTTCCCCTGGCTATAACCTGAATACTTCTGCTTCATCTTTAGAAACTGAAACCCGCCCTCTTACAACTTCTAATAAATTTGCTGCACTTTCAACTGAAATTCAACCATTAGTTCCCGTGCCAGAGTCTGTCCCTACTACATCCAATAGTGAACATTCTAATGCACCTGAAATCCTAAAGAGTGTAAAACGAAATTCAAGAAATAGAAGAAAGCGCCCAAAGGTACAGAAACCAGAAATTGAAATAAAAATGGCTCCATATAGACCTAGAAAGCCAGCACCTACAGAATATGCAACAGATGAGGAAGACATGATAACTTATGACGTGGAGGATGACGAACTTGAACCAAATCCTGCAGATAAATTCGTCATGGGGCAATATTGGCGAAACAGTCTACGATTATTATATAGGCACAAAATCAGGAGTTGGCATAATATTTTTATATAAACAAGATAAACACACAAAGAAAATGAATAAAGTAAATTAGACTTAATAAAAGAAAAACATTCACTGACAAGATTTTGAATCTAATGCCGTTCTCAAAATCGCTATTAGCACAATTATGCTCCTAATAGATCCATAACTGAACAATCTCATTAGTAAATAGATTCATCCATAGATAGGCGTAAAGCAGCCAAATGAATGCATAAAATATATATGAAAGAAATTTATAATATATCAAAAACAAGAAATAATTGATAATGAACATAACAAGATATAACGTAATAATATATATAGATACAGTGGTACCTCGACATACGAGTTTAATTCGTTCCGCAACCTTGCTCGTATTTTGAATTACTCGTATCTCGAAGAAAATTTTCCCAAACAAAACAATTGAACTACCATTAATCCGTTCCAACCTCCAAAATGTCACCCCAGTTATTTTTGTTACGTGGTTTTGAATAATAAAAACGTATTTATAAATATCAAATATTTATTGCACAAAAACAAAAAAGAGAATGTAAAGAAATAAATTAGATATCCTCACTGGTCTTTGCTTTTTTCGCTACATTTTTCTCGCTTTCACCTGTAGGCCGTTTAGAAAAAAACATGTCCATGGAGGTTTGTTTCTTCCTCCCTCTCAGAATGTTCCGACACTTTTTATCTGTCATATTTCACCCATCTTAAATATTTTATCGCCTTCTATACAGGCTTCTTTTTATGTCGATGACTTGCAGATCAGTTGTGAAGGCTCGGATATGCGCATGATTGAACGACAGTTACAAACTGCCGTCAACAATATTTTAAAATGGTGCGACACCAACGGTCATAGTATTTCGGCCAGCAAGAGTTGCTGCGTGCACTTTTGCCGCAAACGGGGTATTCATCCCGACCCCGAAATATGCATACGTGATGTACAAATTCCTGTAGTTCCAAACGTACGATTCCTCGGAGTAATTTTCGACCGCCGGCTCACTTTCCTTCCGCATATTTTACAATTGCGGAAGAGATGTGAAAAATCTTTAAACCTCTTGAAGGTGTTGTCTAACACCTCCTGGGGGGCGGATCGAACATCATTACTCAGAGTGTATCAGGCAATCGTACTCTCTCGCATTGACTACGGATGTGTTGTATACGGATCAGCATGCAACTCTACTCTGACAAAACTTGACCCTGTCCACCATATGGCACTGAGAATCTGTTCTGGTGCATTTCGCACATCGCCAGTGCAGAGTCTTTATGTTAATTGCTACCAGCTTCCTCTGGATCTTCGACAGAGGAAGCTGTCTCTTGCCTATTATTTTACCCCACCAAAACCTATTTGCTTTTATAAAAAAAATTGGATTTTTATATTTAATTTAACAAATTATTTTTAATTGTTTTAACTTTCATTTTTATGTGTGTGCATGCAAGCATGCACATATATAAAAATATTTGTATATATTTTTAATATGTATTTTAATAATTAAAGATTTTAACAAACGTGTGGCGCAGTATAGCCAAAATTGGCTCTCTCGCCATAAAACCCTACACTCACTCACTCGCCTATTATTTTAAGATCTTGTCCGTTCCTTCACATCCTCTGAAATGTATGAGACTCACCACCACCATGAAGAGACTTTATGATGCCCGGCCATCTAACATACGGCCGTTTATGGATAGGATGAAACAACTTATAACCGAACTCGACCTACCCAATGTGGATATCCAGCAAAAGAACATTTTTCCATTCCAACCTTGGAATATACTACGGTTCCATTATATCAACCCTTTTGCCAATTACAGTAAATCCACCGTAACACCTGTCGTCTTTCAACGCGTCTTCGCCTACCACCGCAGTCAGTATAGGGAGTTTTCGGCCATCTACACAGATGGTTCGAAACGTGCGGGTTACGTTGGGTGTGGAGTCGTGATTGAAGATAATATGCTCGGTTATCGACTAGACGCTTCTTGCAGCGTTTTCACTGCAGAAGCTGTCGCCATTTACCGTGCACTTCAATTAATGGACTCCAATATACCCCGTAAGTACTGCATCTATACTGACAGCATGAGTGTATTAGAAGCGCTTGAAAATTATAACGATCGTTGTCATCCAGTGGTTTGTAATGTACTCGACATTACGAGTCGACTGTACAGCAAGGGTTTTGATATAATATTTTGCTGGCTACCGAGCCACGTGGGAATTATTGGTAACGAGCAAGCGGACAGCGCGGCACGGTCGGCAACGACTCATCTGCCGCTAGCAGTTCCGCTATCGGATATTAAACGCGTCATCCTGCATCATTTATTTACGATCTGGCAGGAATCTTGGAGTCAGCAGTTGAATAACAAACTGCACTCTGTGAAGCCTGTCATAGGAGCATGGCCTGTGATACCAATGCGAAGAACTGATGTCAAATTGACTCGTCTTCGCATTGGTCATACACGCTTTACGCACAGGCATTTGTTGTTGGGGGAAGATGCTCCTCGATGTCCTTCATGCATGGTCTCGTACTCAGTGCAACATATTTTAATAGATTGTCCCGTTTTTAATAATTATCGTATCACCTTTTTTAATTCATCTCATTTAACTTTACCTGACTTGGGAGAAAAACCCCACCAAAACCTATTTGCTTTTAATAAAAAAATTGGATTTTTATATTTAATTTAACAAATTATTTTTAATTGTTTTAACTTTCATTTTTATGTGTGTGCATGCAGGCATGCACATATATAAAAATGAAAGTTAAAACAATTATATATGTATATATGTATATATTTATTTGTATATATATGTCGTGTGTATTTTAATAATTATTTTAAGATTTTAACAAACGTGTGGCGCAGTATAGCCAAAATTGGCTCTTGCGCCATAAAACCCCAAATTCACTCACTCACTCACTCACTCACTCAGAATGTTCCGGAAATGAGTTAGGCAAGTGTCATTAAAAAGGTCAGATGCACGACCTGTTGCAACTTTTTCTGGGTGTTTTTTTTCCACGAACTGTGTGAAACTCTCTCACATTCCTAAGATCTCCTTTATCTCACTTGTAGAAATAACCTCCTCCTCTGACTCCTCAAAACCAATTTCTTGCATAACCTCAGTATGCTGCTGTGACTGTAACTCTTGTATCTCCTCAGTCGTCAGTTCCTGGGTGTGCTCCTCGATGAGCTCGTTCACGTCTCTCTCTTCCACCTCTAGACACCCCTCAGGGGGCTCACCTTCTTTAGGTGAGTACGGGTTTCACGCTCCCGAGGTGCCCTAGTGATCTTTTCCTCCTCCTAAGGGGTTTACTGTCTTTGGTAAACATGGGCTTCACGAACCCAGGGTACCCTAGTGATCTTTCTCTATTTTCGGCCCTTCTTCTTGCCATTCAAATTTCCCTTTTCTTCTTTTCCCGTCTAGACCACAGACCAATCTTAAAAAATGAACTATGTTCAAATTTTGTTTTTTCTGATGAAAAAACTTACGTTTTACTACTAACATATTATGGTTTACATTTGTATTGTGTTAGTTTAGTTCCTTTTTCGTATATTTCTTTAAATTTTTCATTATGTTGCTTTATTTATTTTCGATTAACACCGTTGTTTTTTCAACCCGCATGTTTGCCGTGTGCGGCGTCCCGTAAGGGGGAAAATGGTGTTCTGGGGATCCTTTGAGTTCCCTTTGCCCACGCTTCTCCAGTATGGAGGAGGTTAGTGGCCTAGGGATACCTCTGCGTTCCGTTTGGCCCACGCTTCACTGTAGACGGGTGGCAGGAGTGAGCCCGCTCCTGTCAATCGGCTGGTAGTACCTNTTGTTGCATAATTTACGATAATTCGATAAATAGAACTTAAGAAAATCGTATTTATAAAATGTAAGCAAATTTGATGCAACTATGATTTAAGTACATTTTCTTCAAAATCTGCTTTGTATTAATATGTATTATAAAATACTAATTTTTACTATACGAGGAATGTATTTTTTCAGTATTATATGTTCAAAAATTAAGGAAAATTTATATAAATAGTTACAAAACTTATTATTATTTTTTTTAAATGTCAATCCACTGCTACTGAATAGTTTCAATAATAAATTTTTAATTCATTGAATCAAGACACAAAACAGGTATTACCAATCTGGAAGTAAAAGGAATTTTTTACTTCACTAAGTAGATACACATAGTTTTATAAGATTTAGGAACTAAATTTATGTTTCTATTAAACATAGAATTATTTATTTTACAGAACGCAGGAATGGACAAGAATGATTTGAAACCAACGCCAAAAATAGCGAGGCCCCTGAAGGAGACATTAGCAATGTTCCGAAAACATGCCAAAACACCAACAGCTCCCTCCGCTGCTGCCAGAGCTGCAGCATGCATCGAAGAAGAACATAGAATAAAAATCAAAAATATGGAGATGGACGATGAAAGGAAAAATGAGGAGCACCAGCTGCGGATGGAGCAGTTGAGGCTTAACATGAAGATGGACGAGGAAAGGAAGAATGAGGAGCACAAACTGCAGATGGAGCTGTTGAGGATTCAAATTGCACAAGCAAAGGAGAAGATGAAAGCGTAGAAAATTTTAGTAACTACCTTGAAAGATAGCGCTAAAATATATTTACTAAATACTGAATAAATCAATTTTAATACAAAAACTTGTGATTTTTTTTTTTTATTAAAACTGTGATTTTTATACAAATGTGTTTAAAGTTAATTTGAAAAAAAAATTTGTAACGATAACGTTTCTTTTGGCAAAACCGGCTGGGCAACGTGGTCTTGCTTCAAAGTTCGGTGTTACAACTTCATTTTCCAGCTCTAATTGTTGTACCAGAGCTTCTATATGGGGATCTGCAGGTGGTTCAGGATCATCTACAATAGTACATTAAATGATAAACAATTTAATAATTATAATTGGGAATAAGTTGAAACTATGTATTCTTATAAACATCAACATGGTTCTTTCTAATTTACCCAAACAAATAATTGTCAAATCATGACTTTTCTGCACCTAACAATGAATATGCATTTTAAAATCTCGCTTTTCGGTGTACGAGTTAATGAATTTTTTCCTAAATATATATCTATAACATCTTTTATGAATCTCAAAATTTTGAATTTTATTTGGATAAATTTATTATAATTTGATATATATATATACAAACATAAAACAATGTAATATAATTTTAAAAAACTTGGCCATTAAAATGTTTTGATTTTGATCCTAAAAATAGAGGACACTTTACAAATATCATTGATGTATTAGCTATGATAATTTTACAGTCACAAACAAAGTTCCACTGCCCATTTTTAAACGCATTTTTTTATATTTTTTTAAAATAAATTCAAAGTATTTGCCTCCGAAATTTCGTGTTTTGTGAATCACACAAACAAAACTTTTATCTTGACAACAGTATAACAAGAATACAGGTGTATTTTCTTATCAATCTATTTCATGTGTGTTCTTTGTAAAATACAAATTCTTTTTAAAGGAATATAATTTTTCTGCAGTATATTCTCAAATATTTTAAGTATTCAACATTTTTGTAAAAAAATTTCTAATCAGTTAATATAACCTTCTAGTTTTTTTTAAAATTATGTTCAGTATGCAGAATATTATGTTTATAATTTATGAGTATTTTTTAAGATTTTAAATTAAGTAGATATGATGCAAAATACATTTAAAAATATGTACAAAATTTGTAAATGTAAGCATTAAACATGTTAAAAGTTGCGATTATGTAAATTTACCTACATTGAAAGCTTAAGACTCGACAAATACATAAATTACAAAATATTCTTACCCAGACGTATACATAAGTTGTGAAGAACACAACAAGCAACAACTATAGCTGGCACTCTTTCTATGTTGCAGTTCAAGCCGATTGATAAGCATGGAAATCTTCTTTTTAAGATTCCATACTTGCGCTCAATTGTGTTTCTTGTCAATACATGTGACTTATTATACCTGAAACAAAATAAAACTTAATGAACTGTCAAGAAATGTCACTAACATGTAGTTTGTGTTTATGTCAAACTATATTAGCAAGTTATATGTTGAAGTGAAAACAAAAATAAGAACATATGGTGTCTACATTTTATGCAGATATTATCATCAAAGCCTAAGCATTTAAAGTTGTTTAAAAAAAAATATTAGCTTTGTTGAAGTTTTGTACCTTCATTGAAAGAGATGTGAATCACTCCACTTTATTTTATTTCAAAAGAGAGATGTGAATTGTGCAATTTAGCTAGTTCTTCAGATTATAAACTAATTTCTCAGTGAAAACAAATTAATTTTTCTGTGACCATTCATATAATTCATGGTGAAAACAGCTTCTATTTCCTTCAATTATTTCTGTATTTATCATAAATATTTATCTAAATATCTTTTTACATATATTTATTATTCACACAATCCAAGGAAAAGATTACTTTTTTAGTATATGACAATTAAGGAAAATTTTGCTTTTAAAATATTTTCTGGTTGCTTGGTACAATATGTTTGGTAATTCTATTTATGGAATAAGGCTTTAGAAACATCTATTAATTAACCAAAATAACTTTTATACATACCTAGCTTCAGCTAAAGATCTTGGATTCCCAAAAGGAGTCAATAAATATTTTTCACATGCATAGCCTGTATCTCCTAGCAGGTGATAATCTTTATATAATTCATTTGTTTTTAATGAAAGGCAGGCTGCGCTGTTGAAAACAGTGCTGTCATGAGCACTACCCGGCCATCTTGCAACAACGTTCCTGATCACAAGATCAGCATCTACAATAGTTTGCACATTCAATGCAAAGTAGTTTTTCCTACAGCGAAACCTTTCTGCATCTTCACCACCAGGAGACATGATACGTACAAAGGTGCCATCCAAAGCTCCAATAACTTTTGGAAATCCAGCGATATTGAAGAATTTCCTTGACACCTGAATAAAAAATTTTTTTGCAATTTGAATGCCTACTAGTTTTGATTTTTATGATATTAAACGAGTAAAATTAATGAATATATAATACATAAAATGAAGTAACTGCTTACGCTTTTAACAAATAAAGATCAGAACATCCAAGGTATAATATAAGCATTAAATAAATACCAAATGTGGAACATGTATCATCAAATCATTATTTGTATAACTAATCAGATATTACTGCAGATAATGCTGCCTTATAATTGTTAATTATGAGAAATCTAGAAACCAAACTTAGCATCATACGTACATCAAGGAAATGTCTCTAGATAGAGCTACAAAAAAAGCACACATGTCTGGGTCACTTAATTAAAATTAGGAAATGTAAAAGAAAAATCATACTACACATTTAAATCTCGTTCAGTCAATGTATTCTTGCTATTGGAATGTCAGCTACTAACAAATTCAAAATCTCATTTTGTTACAAGCTTATTTTATTGTACAGCCAAAATAAAAGATAAGTATGTATTCTTTTTTGATTAGCAATTCACATAACTTCAAAAAAAATTATACTAATTTAAAACAATTAATGATAGGAAAAATAAATAATTATGAGATTTACATACCGTTTTGCACTCTTCTCTGTTGACTGGTAGGTGAATGAAATCAGGCAAGAGGGATGCTATGGCTTCACTGACTCGGTGCACTACTCGACATACAGTCGGCTGGCTGACATCGAACAAGTCAGCAATTGCTAATTGCATACATGCAACAGCGTAGAATCGCAGAGCAATCAGAACTTGCTCCATTGGATTTAGGGCATTATTACACGGTGTATCCAGCTTTAATGGTTGAGGGTAATTTAGGGTTATTGAAGGTTAGAAAATTACTAGTCCATATGATTCCGAACATGTACTGCATATTCTGATGCAGTTTTTAAAATTTCTTCACAAATTTCACAAAGGTATCCAACTGATCTTTTACCATCACAGAGATGGTTGCAATATGTTACACCATTGTGAAAAACGGAGTAACAATGTACACAGTTGAATATACCTTTCACATTTCCATAGCATGTATCTTCATTCTTTCGATTATGGTGAACCCCGTCATCAAAAACCATTTGACCTAGAGCTCGTCTTTCAATTGCTGATTTTCTTTCAGGGCCCTTTTCTTTCCTTAGAACACCTTTTTCGTTTAAGAATAGAATCAGAAAACAATGTTTTTTTAATTTCCTTTTTTGTCTTGCTCTTAAAATTGTTAATTTGCCATCAAGTGTATTATTTGACATTTTTCAACTTAAATTGCTTCACTGCAATCCCACCTATTTCATAAACAGAACTTTTTCAATAACAGGAATTATTATTGTTCAATTGAAGTCTCACTTAATGCTGGCAGTATTCTCAGTTAGAAAAGATACAAAGGGAAACACGTCTTTTGTTCGATGAAATTCGTTGAAGAAACTTGCAATGCAAGTTTCATATTGCCGCGCTGTTTTAAGTGCCAGAGGTTCGGACAATCCCAAACTTCCTGCCGCGG
>BMAV01016350.1:27897-44614 GCA_019973955.1 Trichonephila inaurata madagascariensis
CACACACACAGAGTTTTGTAAAATAAATCATAAATAAATAAACTACGACCTACTACAAACTAGTAATCCAGTTGTTATGTAAAACATTTATCTTTAAATGTTCTACATAAAAATTCAGCACTAATACTTTTTAATTGATTAATTTTGATCAATGAATAATATAATAAAACTGCTGTAAAGAGGAAAAATAGATCAAAGTTAAAAAAAATTCTCTCTCTCTCTCTCACACACACATTTTTTAAAAAAAATTAAAATTAGAAAGTGCGTTTTTAATTTTGCTGATACTAAAAAGTGAGTATTTCCTTAATTTGGTTAAGATTATTTTTTTTCTGATATGAAGGGCTGTTACATTTTACACTGGCGTAGAGCTCTGAGCTTTTCACTAGCTCTGAGGGGGCCCTGTATCAAAATTCCTTCGGGGCCCTTTTTTAGATATGGGAGCCCTGTTAATGGACTATAACACATTTTGGGGCCCCTGTAGCTTGGGAGTCCCGTATCATTGATACGACGGTAGCTACGCCCCTGACATTTGATGCTTTTTTTTTTGTGATGTACATGGGGCCTTTTTAGATTTTCAATTGAATGATTGTTAATTAACGTCGCGTTACGAAGCTGCATAAGTGTTACAGGCTGCTTTTATTGTAATTTGAAACTTTAGTTGCATGACGCGGGTGACACCAGAACTGGCAACCCAATGTCTGAACTTCCACTCCACGCTAACGTGCGAATTAATGATTCTCTATGGGTGTAATGTGCGTCCATCTTTCTACATAGCACTGGGTTACTGTATAACTGAGATTCTTTAGGTCAAAGAGTTCCTGTATATCGAATATTTTGAGTTCACGGTCATCGGATGGGAAGTAGTTGTCGCCCGTCTATGTATTAGTGGAGTCGCTGACCCTCAGGGGGCTCACCTTTTTTAGGTGGGTACGGGTGTCACAATCCCGAGGTACCCTAGTGATCTTTTCCTTTTCCCAAGGGCTTTACTATCTTTGGTAAACACGGGTGTCACGACCCCGGGGTACCCCAGTGATCCTTCTCTATTTTCGACCCTCCATCTTGTCATCCAATTTCTTCTTTTCCCGTCCAGACCACAGACCTATGAATGTTTGGCGCAGTATAGCCAAAACTGGCTCTTGCACCATAAAACACCAAACTCACTCACTTAGTGGAGTCGCTTGTTCTAGTTCTTTTCTTCCGTAGCTAGCATAGGGGCGGATATTGAACAGAAAGCAGTTTGGCATATTGGGAGATATGATGAAGGGTAATTAAAAGTAATTTTAATTCCTTTTCTTTTTTCGCACTGAACGAAGAACGGGCATTTTTCTTTGTAACGTAACTTCTTAGTTAACCAGCTGTCTGTTACCTCCTTTTTTGTCTCCCTGCATTATAGGCTAAGAGGTTCACTATATCATTGCTCCGCAACCTTTTTATCGCTGCGGACCGGTCAACGTTTCATAGTTTTACCGGGGCCCGCTGAGGGTGGAACACGTTGATTGTTTTATATTTTAGATTGTTTTGATTTAACAATTTTAATTTAGTTACATTTATATATAAATATGTGCCTTCAGAATAAAATATAGTTACACCAAAAATGAATAAAAGTGATTTAACGTGGAATATAAAGTGATTTCTACGGAAAGTTGCGCAAATCCGAGAGAAATGCACCACTTTAAATAAAATGGCAATAGTTTAATGTTCTTTAGGCGGCCCTGCACCATTTGATCCGCGGACCGGGGGTTGCGGATCACTGCTCTATGTGACATCTTCGTGCAAAGCGGAGATAGCTCTGTTAGCTGCAAAGTCTATTCATTTCCTAGTTTCATTTAACATGTGGTTTTGCTGCACATGTTTGGAAAAGAGGGTCCGCTATTGTGAGGAGTAAAGTCCAGGAATTGTGTATTATGTGTCGGAGTGACATGTCGATATAAAGCCCATCCCTATGAATGAATGCGCCAGAATGGGTGTAAGTCAGACTAGGTCTTGTCCTGAAAGAACGAACGGTGTTTGAGGCAGAGTCTAAGGGTGCCGTGTGTAAGTCCATGTTATTTCCAAACAGGAATCGAAGCAAATTGAAGGGGTGTGAGACAGTCCTACCCAGAAGGCTTAAAGTGACGGATTAGAAAGTGACCAGCGAGGAAGGAACGAAGAAGAAAAATCGAAACTTTTGCTTAACCATTTTGGTGAACCGATGTCTACGAGTGAAAAGAGTCTACCCGACGACAATTATACAAAGTATCTGATAACTAAATGTCTTAAGCCAAAAACGCTTTATTAACTAACGAATAAAAAGCGTTGGCTGACATTAACTTGCAGGCTGTGATGAGAATTTCTATAAGCAATCTTACGCCTAGTTAAAAAAAAAAAGAAAAAGGAAGAAAAGTGTGTGACAGGGTACATTTATCTCATTAAACTGACTCTAAAATTAAATGTCCTTGCAAATATAGATATGAAATTAACGTAATAGTAAATTAAATAAAACTGTCATTAGTATATTTAACATATATTTGTTCAAGCCATGGGTAACCTTGTGGTTAGAGCATCGAACCCCAGACCGGAGGGCCTGGGTTCGATACCCGATGTCACCAAACACCTTCCGAGTACAGACGGAGTACGTGCTCGTTAAATCAGGGGTCCGCAATTCTCGTGGGCGATTGCAGCAGAAGCTACGGGTGCAGGGGGCTGGGAAATATTTCCTTCACCTCCAGTTCCATGCCTAAATTGTGGAGGTGGAGATAGGTGGTGTCGCCATCTAACGTGTAGAAATCCAACTTGTCTCAGACTCTGACAACTGTCATTCCTTCGGGAAGGACAAATTGCACCTTTTCTGAGGTAAATTTAACTAATGAATGCAATGATTTTAACAAGGATGGACCCTTTGGTATCTTCCGCTCCCACAACGTGGCCCTCGAGGTAAAACAATTGCCCACACCTATCTTAAGGATTTGTCTTGTTTAGTTAAGTGGTAAATATATTATACGAGTATTCCCAGATACACCCGATTGACCTTTCCTAGTGATGCACACCTGGGATGTCCTTGCACTTTTTTTTCTCTTTTCCTAACTCTTTTCTTTCACATTCCATTATATTTTTTTTCTTGTATAGAGAGTTAAGTTTATATTTCCCGAGAAACTGAAGCGTGATTGCAAATGAAGTTCTTGATAATAATCGTAATAATGATAACTATTATGATTTTTTATTGTACTGTGTGATAATAATACAGCTTATTCTAAATTAGTGGTCTTCAAATTTTGTCGACTCACGGAATCCTTGAAAATAATAGGCGTTTCCGGGAAACCCCATCTCCCCCCCCCGAAAGAAGAAGATCCCCTTAGAACAATATATCTTAATATAATATTTAAAGTATATCACACAACATGTTATAGATACTTTATATAAAGACAATTTACAAATACTGCATTTTTTTACTAAATAATTTTTATTATAACAGTAATTTAATTTACGCATTAATTTGTGCTCCAGGTATCAGTTGCCATTGCATTATATTTAATAACTGGGGTATGTGTTTGTGTGCATTTTTTACACAAACTATCGGTCTAGATATTGTGACGTAGTGAACCCTGAAAATTACTTCATTACTTAATAGCGAGAGGGATCAAACAGTTATTGGCCAAAAGGCATTTTATTTTTATAAATTAATTAAAAAAATTAAATTCATTATTAATTGTGCTAATTTTTACAGCCTTTCGCTGAAGAAAAGTTCAAAACAGGAACAATGCTCTTAGGACTTAAGAGAATCGTCTGCCAGGTGCGGCTGTCTCTGCAACCCCTTTCGCTGGTATCGCCTCCGATAAATCACTGGAGCGGCTGCCTCGCAGATTCCATCTTTAAGAGGTAATCGCAGTTCCTTTCTCTTGAACCTTTCTGTTGCTGTTGTACCCGTAACCTCTAATGTGTTCCAAGAAGAAGAAAAAAGCTGACGAAGAGGATTCGCGTCACTTTCCGAACCGACTCTTTAAATCCCCTGGGCGGGCTTCTTTTATGCCCTCAATAATCTCTGATTGGCGAGTGAAGCGGGTCTGCATACCGCATCCTTCGTCTTGGTCCCAACTCTATTGGTTTTTGAGACAATAGGCCGTTGCGACTGAGATCAACTACGTCGTCATACCTCGTACACCATATGGGGGGGGGGTTATCAATCGACTTGTCACTTTGACACTGAGGATATCCTTTTGGTATGCCTTTATCACAACAGGCTGACATTCTTTTCATTCAAGCAATTAGCGGCCCACATGTGCGAAGGAACGAAATAATAGAAAAGAATCAACAGTAGTTTCCATTTTGTAAATCGTTGTGGCTAAAACCATCTGGGTGTCGGGAAAGGAAGAGGTGAAGTCATACAAAAGCTGTTTCCAGAATCGGCTCAACAACTGTTTTGCCCTTAGGCATGAGGGAAGAATACATAGTCTCTTTTGGAAGAATACAATGTTCCATCTGGGCATTCTGCTCGCCCCCGTATACATCAAACTTGACTAATATTGTCGTGAAGTGTTCGTCTAATGAGCCGACGCTATAATATATTGAAACTATCTGCAGTCACATTTTTTATTCTGCGTTAATTTACTTCTTTTTTCTTCTTATATTTTGTTTTTGTTTCCACATGCGTTGAGAAATATTTTTTTACTCAAATATATTGTTCAGAATGTCATTAAAATGTTTATAACTGTGTCTGAAACTTAAGTGCATTCTGTAAATTAAGTTAATTTAGGAGCTGTTTTCCTGCTTAAATTTAGACTTTAACGTCGAATTTGTTGACATGTCAATAAGTTGTTCCTTCTCCTTCACTGGCAATCCTTGATATTTATTCATTAATATTTGAAGCTTGTGAATAAGATAATTTTTAAGATTTCATTTTATCCATAAAATATTTATTTATATTTATTTCGACAAGCAAACTGCATTTAAGAATTCAATCTTTTATAAAAATTAAAATTTTACTAAAATTTTGGCGTGTTCTTTTTAAGCAAATGTGAAATTTTTGCGTAACTTTAGGTTGAAGATCTCTGTTCTAAATCACGAATGCCAGTTTTTCCCTTTAATAAATTAATATTTGGTGCAACTTAGCCAAATACGGTCTTTACTCCGATAAAACCAATATTTAAATTCAAAGCTATTGATTTTATGGAGTGAAATTCCTTTATTTCCTGTTTTTTTTGTTATTAAAATCACCATTTTTAATATATGCAAGTATAATTAAATGTAGATCATAAACACATTAAATCTCTTTCTGTATATTGCAATTCATTTTTTCCCCCTTTATGGAGTTTAAACGATACCAAATAACCAATCATTGACAGAGATTTGGCTTCGATCACCTGTATTGATGTAAGTGTATACAATGAAATCGACGTCACCTTCACACACACACGAAAAAACATATCAAGGTTACATGGATGGCTGGGTAAATAAGGAACACAGCATTTCATTTCTTGGGACAATGACTTATTAAAAAACTAATGTGATTTACACATTAAGTCTTTCTTCTATAGAGAGTGCACTTTTTTTTATGCTCTCTCAGGTTATATTTATATCTTGAAGAAATTTTCAAATTTTTTTATCCCGCTGACGTCTAAAGGAATTCTATAATTCGAAAATGGCACCGATAATAATTTGATTGCGCCACGTACATAAGAAAATTCAATTTTAGATTCTACTAAACGCCTTTTGACGTCCGATATTTGACGATATTTAGCTTTCGAATTTGACTTCGGAAGATAATTTTATTCCTGAGCTTTGGATGAATTCTTGCGCAACGGTTGTGCAAACATCATAAGTTTTGTGTAAGCTACATTTATGTAGCAATGTTATGTATAAAAAAAGTTTAAATGTTCTTAGCGTCATCATGACGGAAACCTTGCTAATTTCTTGAAAAAAAAAATGTCTCTAAGGGGCAATTCTAATGAAATATTATTGGGGATAGAGTGAATGTTTTCCTGGAAATATATTTTAAAGGAAAAAGAACACTTTTAATTGCTTTCGAAATTTTCATCGCAACTGGATAGAACTGGTATCCATAGTAATGGTTCACAAATGGCACTAAATTGTGACAAAACCCCCCGATTATTTAAACTCCAAATTTATTTATGAAATCTGGTTTTGTTGCGTGAGTGAGTGAATATTAACGTCGCACTGTTCAGCTACACGAGGGCTTATGGCGACGGACCTTATAATTTTGATCCATGGTCAAGTGACGAGGATGACACCTAAGCTGGCACCCCCTCTCCTAACTACAACACCTCACCAACGAAAGGACGTTTGAGCTCTCGTCAGATTTAACGTGTATCGCGCTCCCCTACACGGCGGGTTCTTAGAGGGTCTGGGCTCGAACTCGTGACAAGCCAGCCATGATCCGATACTGTGACCACCAGGCTACCGCGGCCACCTGGTTTTGTTGCAGAATGAGGTATAAAAGAATCTCAATTGAGCTAATATTCCAAATTTCATTCTAATTCAATTATTGGTTTCAGAGAAATTCGGGAAGGGTTATTAAAGGACCATGTACTAGATCATTTCCGTGCAAAATATTCAGAATGCCTTTACATTTTTTAAAACTAGTTGGAGTAGCGGCGGCATAGACTTCTTTTAATGAAAAGTTTATATTTTAAAAAAAATACTTAGACATAAACAAGAAGGGGTGCATTCTTTATACTAAAAGTTAAAAATCTGTGTTGTGTGGAGGGAAGGGTTGAACTCCCAAACCCCACTTTTGTGTTCGCCATTGTACTGGAGTGATAATTGTATTTGACTAAAACTAATATATATCGGATATTATTGGACTAAATAAAAAACTAATAATATATCACACTTTCCTATGTCGATTCCAACTTTGACCTTGGATATTTCAAGTCCTATTACGTGAATGTTTATATGCTCGATATTCATTATTTGAGTTAATATTACAAATTTATTAACATCGCACAAAAAAAAAAAAAAAAAAAAACAGTGCAAGAGTTGTTGACGACGAACCTCGGTCTAATGACGAGGATGTCACTTTAGCTGCAAACTCCCTCTCTTAACTACCGTACCAATGGAAGGACATTAAGCCTTGACGGATTTAACGTGCGTCAAACCCTCTACTTGGCGGGTCTTCGGTGACACTACGGTTCAAATTTATAATATGCCGGCCAAGAACATGCGACCATGATCACTGGGTTACCGTGGCTACTCAAGGATTATAGCAGGGAATTGCATTAAATTTCTTACGACGTGGCAAATCCAGATATGTAAACATTTTCGTACCTGACTGCTCCTGTTTTTTCTCGTAACTGCATTCAATCCAAATTTTTCGTAATAACAATCTTTTGTCAACTTTTTACGTTTTTAGAATTAGGGGGTGCCAGCTCATGTGTCGTTCACATCACTTGACCATGGTTCAAAATTACGTGGCCCATCGTCAAAAGCTCTCGTGTAGTTGAACAGTGCGGCGTTAATATTCACTCACTCACTCACTCACGCCCGCCCCAAGCGCCTAATATGGATAAACTGGCACTGACTATAAGTGTTGAATTGAAAAATTTTTTCTTGGTCAAACATCCATATTCCACTAAGAAATTCTGCTTTTGAAGTTATTAAACTGTATTATTCAATTAGTTTAATTCATTTGTATCATAAAATTTAGTTCCTTTTGAACCATTGGTCTTAATTCTAATTTTGTCCCCAAACGACAAAAATCACAAAAATTATTAGTTGTGTGCTTTTTAAAAAAAACTTTTGTTCTCTTAGAAACCTGGAGAAATTCCAACGGAGCCAGTTCAAAAATGTAATGGCGGTGATAAGGTTTTAATCTTAACTTATCCCCTTTTAAGATCCAGTGCTAATTCGTGCTAAAACTCTCAACGTCCGGGGGGGGGGGAGCTAAATATTTTTTCCAATATCATTGAGGTGATTATAGTGTTATTAATCAGAAATATGTAATATTTACAAATAAAAATATTTCTAGTCTTAAAGGGAATATCTGACCCACACTAACCTGTACGATCGTGCGAGCTGGATCTTAAAGTGTTATCAAGGCCATGAGCAAAAATGATTTTAAAGGATATTTTCTATGAAGGTTCATTTGATAAAGACATATAATAAGTTGTATTTTATGCCATGCAAAAATAAATAAATAAATTACGGAGGGTGCTAAATTACATTACGGGCGCAATACAACCTGCCGATTATTTAATCGAGAGCCTTGTTTTTCACGTTTTCCTTCCGATTCCGCTTCTTGCCGCGATAACCGAGTGGTCATGGTCGTAAACCCGTGGCCGGCTCTGTCGAGTCGCGAGTCTGAAACTTATAGCCATTGAAGACACAGGAGAGAGCTGATACACGTTAAATCTCTTGAAGCCTAAAATCCTCCCGTTGGCGTGGTGTAAGAGAAGGGGATACTAGCTGAGGTGTCATCATTTTCACTTGACCATTGTTTAAAATTACGAGGTCCGTCGACGTAGCCTTCGTGTTGCTTCACAGGGTGACGTAAATTAAAATCAAATCAGATCTTTCATCTTCGCTCCTATCGACACCATGCTAAATTATAAATGAAATATTTTCGACGAGGTTAACTATGAATATTATATTCTGGACACTTCCCTACAGTTACAGAGTAAAAATCGGACTGACCCGAAGTTTTGATCGTGATGCTTCACGCACGCGGCAGTCATGGAAGTAGTTAGAACCTGGTTGCAATGACATCAAATTTGTTAGTCTAACGTCTTTCTATTGGGTATTTTGTTTATTCAGTTCAGGAATATAAGATGGCGAGCTGATTAGTTTTTTCTTTTGTTGTTTCCCGAGCGTTTTATTTTCCGTTTTTATGTGAAAGAGACAACAACCATAAAACGAGAGTCGGAAAATTATCGTTTGTCGATATGTAATTGGTTCTCAGAGAGTGATTCGAGAACGTGGCACATTGTAGCTGTAAGAAGGGGCTTCGTAACATTCCACAGAAGGTCGAGAACAGAGAGAAAGAAAAACATTAATAAATTAAGGAATTGCGAACTAAGAATTTATTTTTGGAAAGTAGGTGTATAAGGAGATTTTCTGATTTTGCTGCGTATATTGGGTAATGATCTTAATTCGGTTTTTAAGATATACATTAAATATCGTTCACTATTAATTGTTTTTTTTTTAAAAAAAAAATATTAGGAAGTGACAGCAAAAATATGTAGAAAAAATGGCAATCTTTAAGAATTATTACACTTTCACTAAAATTTTTTAAAATATATTTTGATCGTTTAAAATTTATTGAATTGATTTTGCTGTTTCCCACGACACGAGAATGAGATTATATATACATTCAAAATTCTATTGAACGAATTTTAAGAATTAACGAATCGCCCCCCCCCCCCATTAAAATGAAGGCAAAAACCCCTATTTAACGAATAAGGAGCCTCGAATTAAGGCTGTTTTCGCCATATGTACAAGAGCGTGACCTAAGTGTGGAGCACATTTTTAGACAGAAAAAATGTCTCAATTTTTATAAAAATTTGTGATATTGCATTTGTTTTTAGTATAGTGCTTTTAAAATTTCAGAATATTTCATAAATAATTAGTTTTTCCATTTAATATGTAAAGGGATAGCTAATTTAGCATTGTAGTATAGGAGAAAAAATGCGAAACACATTTTATAAAAGAAAAAAATGTGTCAACTCGTATAAAAATGAGTAGTATGATAAAATAAGTGATTCTCTATAGGATAGTGAAGCCACACAGAATATAACATTAATGTTTGAGTACTTTTATATATGAAAAAGAGTATTCATCATTTGAGTCCTATTCTTTAACATTAGCCGAAAACAGCCTTAAGAAATTATTTCAACAGCCCCCAATTTTTTTTTTAGTGTGAAATACAAAAAATTGGATTTCTTTTCAAATGACAGATTCTTTTTGTCTGGGGTAGAAAAAGACTTTTCTTGCAAGCAGCAAAAATCTCTTCGGAAATAGTGCAGCCCATTATTAGACTTAACAGGTGTAGAGGAGTTATGAGTAACATTTTGTGTGTGAGTTTTGTGTGTGAATAGGGGAAGAAATTCCTTTCTTATTTCATCCCACTTCACTGCACAGGGCATATTCCCCTCAGGGGGCTCACCTTCTTTAGGTGGGTACGGGTGTCACAATCCCGAGGTACCCTAGTGATCTTTTCCTTTTCCCAAGGGGTTTACTATCTTTGGTAAACACGGGTGTCACGACCCCGGGGTACCCCAGTGATCCTTCTCTATTTTCTTGTCATCCAATTTCTTCTTTTCCCGTCCAGACCACACACCTATGAATGTTTGGCGCAGTATAGCCAAAACTGGCTCTTGCGCCATAAAACACCAAACTCAACTCAACTCAACGCACAGGGCATATTTTAAGAGTTTTCACCATTTGCTCTCTTTCTTGTGAAAAGTGAGATTGAATTTATATATACGCTTTTGCAGAATATTCTGTGCAACTGAAGTTGAGGAAATTGTTGATTTGTAGAAGCTAATGAATAACGATTCTGATGCAGAAGTTGATAATGAAATTCGTATCAAAACTATTACATTTTCTAATGCTTATAGAAACTGTAAAAATATATTAAATGACGCAGTATTTTTTCTATGCACAAAGTAGAAAAGGAACACTTTCGAGTCAAGAATCAAAAAGATGGTCAATATTTTAAAATTTCCTGTTAACTGGTGCGTAATAATTCGCTAAAAGTATTTTTAGCTGTTGGATAAAAAGTGTATAAATTCTAGCTGTAGGTATTTTTTTGTGTAGTTGCTTATTATAGAGTTTCTAAAAGTAAATGCAAAAAATATGTATTTTTTTAACCCCCGATATTAAGAATAACCCCGAATTAACGAATAAAATTTTCGGTCCCGATGAATTCGTTAAATCGGGGTCTGACTGTATATTTTTCAATTCCTACTATTAGCTCATAATCTCTCTCTCTCTCTCTCTATATATATATATATTTATTTATCTTAAAGGAATTTTCAATCGTTAATAAAATACATTTTAAAGCGCTCAATTGAGCTGAAATGTTATATACAGGTTTATTTTGGATGACAATACAATAATATAATAATAATTAATAAAAATTAATTGATTAAAATTAATTATTTAAAGAATTACAAATACACACAACCACGTTGGCATCATTTTTGGCGACTTGTGTCAAAACTAGAAAAGGTTTTTTTCTCACATGTTAAAGTATTCAGTTGAACTTGAAATTTATATATACGATTGTTTTGGATGAGAATACGATACTTTAATGATAATTAATAAAAATTAATGACCACTTAATGTCGTGATTCTGTCCTATGTATAAACATATTTATATTAATTGTAACTATTTAATAAAAAGTAGCTAAAATAAAATCTTTCTTTGTTGATCTAAGTAGGAATTGACTTAAATTTTTTTTTTATATTACTTGTGTTATGATTATTTTTCTGTAATGAATCCTATAGAAATCCTCACACCTACAGATGGATAAATTATTTTACTCGTTTTAATGTGCACAAAAAGTTTCAAATATTATGATAGTTTCTATAAAGTTTTTTTTCTTTTATGCATTAAAATATTTTTTCTAATGTATTAATTATTTAATTATGTCGCATACTTTTTTTAATGGACATTTTAAAGAACTTTAAAGAATTGTCAAAAAAAGTTAATTTTTTTTAAACAATCATTTCAGAAAAAAATTTTTTTTGATATTTTTCTTGTATTATAAAAAATGAATTATTTATCGATACGTATTATTTTGCAAGCAGATATTTTATACATGGCGTTATACAATGGTTTCAAAGAAATATTACTGCATACTTAAAAAAAAAATATATGAAATAACATCCAATTGTCTTAATATCGGGACAAGAACATTAAAAGAATGGGTTCCTTGGAATCATTATTATGACTATTGTAATAATTACCATTATTTATTAAAGTTTCATTTCATTGCTTAGCTATTTGCATTATTCTTCAAATTGTCGTTAAGAACTTTAATCTTGTTATTTTCTTTAAAAAATTGCTGTTTTAATAGCAGTGATTGGTGTGTGCCACGAAAATTATTAAAATTTATAGAAGTGAAATTAATTTAAAACCATGTTAAAAACTATAAATAAACTCAACACATACTCACTTTCAGTTATATGAGCTCAACATCTTCATTTACACTTATGAATTTCATTACTTCACTTATAATTATATAAAATATCATTATTTCACTTACAATTATAATCTCAGCATCCTCACACACTTACAATTATAATCTCAGCATCCTCACACACTTAAAATTATAATCTCAGCATCCTCACACTTACAATTATAATCTCAGCATCCTCACTTACAATTATAATCTCAGCATTCTCACACTTACAATTATAATCTCAGCATCTTCACTTACAATTATAATCTCAGCATCCTCACTTACAACTATATAAAATATCAGCATCCTCACTTACAATTATAATCTCAGCATCCTCACTTACAACTATATAGAATCTCGTTATTTCATTTACACAATTATAATTTCAACATCCTCACAATTATGATATGAACATTCTCACAATTATATTCTCAACATTTTCAGTTATAATATCAACATTCTCAGTTATAATCTCAACATTCTCACTTACAATTACAATCTCAACATCCTCCACAATCTCACTTCCATATCTTTTTAAATAACAAACTTAATCTTAAACCTGCTGTTATGTCTGACTTTAATATTTCTAGGATAGTTAGCTAACTGTCCTGTAAATATTGGAGACTGACGTCGTCATTTAGAATTTCATTTGCGAAATGCGGAGATTTGAATTCTCACGCACACCAAATCACACTTCATGAGGACTTTGAAACCGAAGTTTAATGAAAAATGTAGCTGTCTGCCATAAGCCATTGGTTTTTAATAGGACTTGACATTGTGACTTGTCGACTTACAAGACTGTATTTCTTTATCATAGAAGTAGTCCGTTGCCAATATCTCTAATGTTGCTTTGTAGAGTGTATCGATAATTAATCAATCTATTTATATATAGGAGAAAAGCTACTTATTCATTTACTCACTCACTCATCACGATATCCGAGGATCTGTTAGACTTACAGACTTAAAATTTGAAAGACATCTTCCTATTATGAACTAGAGATCCGCTAACAGCGGGTTTTGCAAAAATTGACCTCAGGGGAAGTCGAGAGGGACTATCAGGCGTTTTTTAAACTATTGTTTGTTAAAAATGCAACACCATTAAGGAATAATCAGAATTAAATGAAATGTAATGCACAAACGACTTGTATTAGTACATATAAATGAATACATTTTCAAAAAAAAAAAAAAAATCCGAAATTAGTATTTCACCACGAGATGCAACGAGTGCTGCTATACGACGTGGCATGGAGTCAAACAGATGTTTAATGTCTGCTTGTGGAAGATAATTCCATATTGTTTGTATGCGAACCCAAAGTTCGTCTTTTGAAGTTGTGGGACGTGGATCACGAGCGAGACGCTGACCAACCAAACCTCACACGTGTTGAATAGGCAGACCAAGGCATAGGCACATCCAACAAATAAGCAGACCAAGGAAGAAGTTGCATGTGTAGGGCTGGAAAATTCTCGGACATTCCTCGTTACATGTGAGCATGCACTATCCTGTTGAAAGATATATCCAGAGATGAAAGAAGGGAACGACTTCGGGCTCTAGCACTTCATGGACATACCTGTTGCTATTCAGATTACCTTCATTCGCAGCATCCGAGATTTTCCATGATACAAAATCGCACCCCAAACCATAACTCTGGGTGTTCGACCACTCTGACGTTTGTTAATGCACTCGCGATCACCGGCATAGCCTCTATCACGAATGCGTCTATCATGATTTCACAAATTAAAGCTAGATTCGTCAGAAAAGACAAGTTGCCAATCAGTCCACCAGGCTCTGTGTTCATGAGCCCATTGCAGACACAGCCGTCGATGGTTTGCCATGAAGGGTATCCTGTATAAAGGAATCCTTACACGCAGTCCACGGTGCATCAGACGTTGACGAATTGACGAAACCGACATTAATATATCTGTAGCAGTAGACCAACGTGCTGCCAACTGCCTGGAGGAAGCTGTGCGGTCATTCACCGCCATGCAGACCAGATGTCTATCATCGCGCGTTTAAGTCACCTACCGTCGTCCACTCCCAGTTTTTCGAGTTGTCCTATGCTCGTCGGTCCACTGCTTCCAAACTCGCATCACTGTGGAGCTGTTCCGCTGAACACGAACTGCTATTGCGTGACAGGAAAATCCTACTTTATGTAGGGTTACTATTCTTCTCTGTTCAAACTCCGTAAGTTGTTGACATTTCACCCTATTCAGTCATGAAGGCATACTTAGGCCCCACTAAACGTTCGCTTCTCACAAATAACCATGCACTATTTTCAACGCCCCGTTACAGTCCTCTATTTATACATTTTCAGTATCATTTCAGAGGGCACTGCTCACACCACGTGTGCGTATTGGCTCTGAAACTTTACTACTTTGCATAACATCCTATAATTGACATTTGCGGCAAAGTTCATTTTGTTTGGATGATTCCTTCATTATGTTGCATTTTTTACAAACATAAACATTACCGCTTTTGTATGAGTGAGAGCAAAAAGACATACTGGCATGCTAAGCTAAGCATGCATCAGCTAAGAATGTATTTTACGGAAATTAAATCGAATGGAGGAGGGTTATACGGGAAGTTATTGAGACATATAAATAAAAAAGCCCCCGTTTACGAACTACTATATATATAGACTTATAGTATATAATTTGGTATGTGTATTCCTTTTGTTGAGATGAAGTTCCCTATGAACGTCTTACAGAAATCTACTGTCAGGGATGGTTAAAAACGGATGTGAAAAAATTTCCGTTTTTGAACCATTAGATTTGGACATGAAATTTTAAGTAAGCATATTTATTTTGTTGAATAGAGATCCACTAATGTTGGGTTTTGTGGACATTCATTTAATTAATTCTGGTCTCAAAATTTGGTAGCAGTAGCCACCACTAGATAAAGCCACCATGAAATGACTCTCACATTTGAGAGGACTAGCCATGTCTGCAAAGGCTTAGTTGCCGAAGTGCACCCATTAGAAAAAATATATAATAATCAGAAAAAATATATAATAACAGAAATAAAAAAAAGAGTAAAAATAAAAGCATTCATAATTTTGAGACGTTAAGTCGCCATTTTGATATTGAAGCCTTCGTGCTGTTTATTCTCAATTAAGCTTCCTTTTTGACGGATTTTTGGGCCAGGAGATTTTGATATTGCAATTAATTCATATTAAAATTCTTTGTGTTTCTTTAGTTTTTAAATTCTAATTTATATCTACACAGACTTTCTATGTTTTTAAATTTGAGAGAAAATGAGTGGATAAATGTTTATTAATGGCACATTTAAATCAACTCGAAGACTATTGGCACCTTACCTTTTAAATCTAAGCCTCGGTCAAGTGACGAGGATGACATCATAGCTGGCATTTCCCACTCCTAACTTTCGCATCAGACAAAGGGAATTTGTGGGAGAGATGGACAGGGGTTTCACAAGTTAAGTATTTTCGTCCAAAGTGTACTACATTTTTTCATTACTAAATAAAAAAATTTGGTATTACTTTTAATTAAACATTTTATTTCAAGTAAATGTTTAAGAGCTCAGAAGCTCTTTTTTACTAATGTAGTTTATTTAATATTTTGTAATTACTTAAAATATTAATAAATTCGACTTAAACTATAACAACTATTTTACACACATTCGTCTTGCCCTGTAACTCTCAGCTATTGCGAAATAAAAATAATGAATCAGTTCTCTAAAAACAATGGGTGAGTGAGTGAATAATAACTCCGCACTATTCAGCTTCTCGACGGCTTTTGGCGACGGACATCGCAATTTTGAACAATGATCAAGTGACCAGGACAACACCTGAACTAGTACCCTCCCTTTCCTATTTTCCACACCACACCAACGGGAGGACGTTTGAACCTCGGCATATTTAGTGTGCATAGGCCCTCTCTGCCCACGGGTCTTCAGCAACACTGGGCTCGAACTCATGACACGCTGACCACGAGCCCGTTATCTTGACCACTCGGCTACCACGGCTACCTAAAAACAATGGAAGTGCGGCTTATGAAGGATGTATCAGGATTAATGGGACAAACTTTAGGGGAGGTAGGGGACATCATACGGATTCAGATTTGCACAGCAAACCCATGGTCTGAAACATATTCGTTCGGCACTAGGGGGCGTTATACACAAGAGCATTGGAGGAAACAGACATGCATTACCGCAGTCATTTGAGCTACCATAGCCCGCAGAGGAATATGGAACGTTTTACGAACACAAAGCTGGCAGATATACACCTGATTTACAGATTGACTGAAGGTAATGCACACGAGCATCAGAAAGATTGTATCGCGAAAGGTACCCACACAGAAATGCACCGTACCGCCAGATGTCACAATTTATGTGAATATGGATAATTACGAGGTAATAGGCATAGTTGCATATTCTCCTGCCACGTATTCACTGGTTGCATATTCTCCAGTTGCGTACTCACCTGTAGAATACACTCCAGTTGCATATTCATCGGTAACATAACTTCCTGTTTCATACGTATCATATTCTCCAGTAGCATAACTTCCAGTTTCGTAAGTATCGTATTCGCCAGTAGTGTAACTTCCTGTTTCGTATGTATCATATTCTCCCGTCACGTAACTTC
>BMAV01016350.1:59310-91920 GCA_019973955.1 Trichonephila inaurata madagascariensis
GGAGTTTTGATGCCTTCCATATTTTGTATTGGTTGTTTTCTGAGAACAAAGAATACCTTCAAGGTCATTAGGCAACAAAAATTCTTGCACTGATTTGTTTTTCCGTATAGCATTTGTTATTTTTTCGTAATTGTATTGCTAATTTTTTTTTTGTCTTTGTTCTCTAACATTTTAATTCTCTTTATAATTTTTCCGACCAATTTTCCTTCACTTAAGCCGTGATCGCTTGCCCCCGTGTTTTGTTGAGTCAAGTCCGACTCCATTTCGTGTTATTGTTTTTGTAATTACTCATCGGTTTACTTTAATGTCTGTCATTAGGTGATGTGTCATTGTTTATTAAACCACGGAAAAAAATAATTTTTATTACATAATAGAGTGATTGTGGTTTCTGGTAAGTATCAATGATTTGTTGTCTTTTGCGTTACGTTTAACAACAACAACACGTTTAAACACACTTTTTTTTTTAAATTTAATGTTTTGGCACTAATTTGATTCCGTGAGCTACACGCCAAGGTGTTGCGCACGTTCGCCAAGTTGGGCGATAACATTAGGGTATGGTTACCTTAATTTTTAATGTTCAGTAATGTGATTGTCACCCTCTCTCTTATTACGTTTATTACAGTTAATTTTGGTACTTACGTGTTATCGCAACCTATATTGAAGACATTATATGAAACGAAGCACATGATTGCCAATTCAGCGCGTACAACACATGCGAAAATGGGATTGCCAAGTTGGCGAGTTATCTTGAACGTTGGTGATCGTTTCGATAATACGTAAATACCTTAATTTTTTGGCTAAACCGCAGAATCAGTCACTAGTTGGCGCGATTAATTTTCGCACTTTTTGTTGTTGTTACTGATGCCACCTGATCGGTAAAGGCCAGATCAAGGCCCACGAAATTCATCATGACAAAGGGCTAAGTGTCGTTAGCCGTAGCTTTGAGCACCATAGAGGTGACAGTACGATTTGGCCCGTTTCCACCCCAATTTTGAGGGAGGACACCTGGGGGTGGTCAGGGGCCTCCCACCTCTCTACTCTTCCACCAACCACACGAGAGGACTTGCGGCTCGACGGCTATTTAGAGTACTCCCATGCTGCAAAGGCAGTATACATTTACAAACATCCATGTCTTCTCCGGGATTCGAACCCAGTCACTACGGCACCGCAGTCAGCTTCTCTAACCAACACTTTTTTCCCATGACTAATAAATGCACCAACTATGGTAACCGAACCAATCTCGAAGCTGTGCAGGAAAGATAGTATAAAAGCATTTTCAGGCATGTACAGAATGTTTCTTAGAGTGAGAATAGTTTTGTAGAATTTGGTTCTGTGATTACCAGCATTATTTTTATTGTATTACCACACCACACCAACGGGAGGACGTTTGAGCTCTCAACATAATTAACGGGCATCACTCCCCTACACGGTAGGTCTTTAGTGGTACTGGGATCGAACTCATGACATGTCTGCCATGATTCTATACCTTGACCAGTGGGCTACCGCGGCCACATTATATTAGTGAAAGTACCTCAGAATTTTGATTCACAGTCAAGGGATTGACATTTTACCTGGAAACCTCCTCCAAATTTCCTCACTACTTTAATGAGGAGGACTTTAAGCATCGACAAATTTTACTTTCATCAGTCCCTCTACACGGTGGGTCTTCAAGATTACGATACAAGGATTCGAACTGACCGTGGTTTGAAGATTCTAGCCGAATGATGACTTTTTGTACACAATAGATTTTAAACAGTTCCAGAAAGACATTAATTAAAGCCTGAATTACTTTGTGTGTATGTATTTGTTTAAATATAAATTGATCTAAGGCATCACAATCGGTACATTTAGAAATAATATTTAGTTTATTTCTCACAATTTCTTTCTTTGAAGTTATATAAAGCGTTTTTATTTTAAATTTAACACTTTGTACGCAACTGTAATACTTCTGTTACAGAAAGATTTGTTAATTATGTATTTCATATATAGGTTGTACACGCAGAATTCAATTATATCCGTGAAATACCCAGGGACATCTTAAGATTTCTTGAGTCCCTGGACCCAATCTATAAATACCCTATCTGTAAAAGTAAACAGTATATAGCATGCAATGTCAATTACTCGTACAAAAGGTAATTTGAAACAAATAAATGTGTACGACTCACGGCTCGACCGATGATCGCATTTCGACTCAATGAATTGAATGATTGTGTATGGTATTAGGCCAAGGCTACATACTATAATACAGTCGTGCTACTATTGCCAGTTGACATGAAGTTTGAAATTCTCTGTTTTTCGGGGAATACGTACGAGAATTATATTTGACCATTAAAATTATCTTGCTCACTATCTTATTAAGATTGAGTCGAGAACGAAACGGGGCCCCTACCGAGGGTGAGGTCCTGGGTCCGGGTCTAGTTGGTCCATGCTTTAAGACATCCCTGAAAATACCCTTGATGGTAAGAAAATATCATTAATTTAAAGGATATAAATAGAAGAAATTATCTCTACTTTTGATTTTAAGTCTTAAAGCATATTTTGTAGATATGGTTGACTGCTTGATTGTTTGTAGAGTTTAAGGCCTCTTACTTAAGGTATCCGACTACGTTCGAAACCGTGATTTTAAAAAAGCGCATAAATGTTCATGATATTTAGTGTCACTTAGATTAGAATACATATATACAATTGTTTTAAGGACATTTTGACAAAAAAATTATTTAAATACAATATTTCGGCAAAAAATTAACAGAATAATTTTTTTTCCAAATGTTCTCCTTTTGTGAAAAATGCTTCTATTGTAATAATGTTTTGCCTGTATATAGCTCAGACCTCTGTACAGAGGCTCAACTACAATTTTTGAAATATATAACTTAGAAGTGGGTTTATCCATATTTTACGACAACAAAGGGGAGCAGTTTTAAGAAAAAAACGCCAATAATTATTTAAATTGGTGGTAACTCTGAAAATAATGTGAATTTTTCAAAAATTTTAGTTGGGCCTCTCTAGAGAGGTCTGAGCTACATACAGGCAAAACATTATTACAATAGAAGCATTTTTCACAAAAGGAGAACATTTGGAAAAAAGATTATTCTAAGTTAATTTTTTCACAAAATAATGTATTTAAATAATTTTTTTTTGTCAAAATGTCCTTAAAAGAATTTTATGCGTGCATTCTAATCTAAGTGACACTAAATATCATGAAAATTATCCATTTATGCGCTTTTTTAAAATCCCGNACAAAAGGAGAACATTTGGAAAAAAGATTATTCTAAGTTAATTTTTTCACAAAATAATGTATTTAAATAATTTTTTTTTGTCAAAATGTCCTTAAAAGAATTTTATGCGTGCATTCTAATCTAAGTGACACTAAATATCATGAAAATTATCCATTTATGCGCTTTTTTAAAATCACGGTTCCGAACGTAGTCGGATACCTTAACGAGCTACATTTTTCTTCCCTTAAATCACGAAGATAAAAAAGAATCTGTTTTATATTCAAAGTGTGCTGACAGCTAATATTTTCAAACATTAAGTACAGGATTTAGCGAATTATTGATAATTTGATTACAGGTTGTGAATGTCCAGAAGCCTTTGACTCATCCTGATAATAATCATTGGCTTTCCCTCTTTAAGTGCTCTTGAAGAGTCCTGCGGTTTCGTGAGATGGGTAAAACCACTTGATGAGCAATTTGACTCACACGCATTTCCGCACACTTTCTTTTGTCCTTTTTTTTCCCTTCGAGCATCCTTTTCAATAGTCTCCCCGTTTTTTCTACATTGTTTTTATTTTTAAACAATAAAACTACCTTTGTTATCTAATAATCTGATTAGAATAAATGCTTAGGTAAGGTCGTTTGGCGTAAGAATCTGCTTCGTAAATAAGTTATTCATCCTTACTCTTCACGATAATTTATGAGTTGATTTAAAATAAATAAATTGGCAATTGTGTGTGAATTAGAAATGTGTTTTTATAAGCAATCTCACCCTCTACAGAATGATGATATATCATACACATCACTGGCATCAAATCTTTGAGTTTTGATCATAATTTGATGGTAAAGACACATTAGAGAAATTCTCTAAATTTCCTCACTAATACTACTTGTGAATCCCGTGGCGTAGGCTTAGAAAATGGATCGTCAGCTTAGGTACTATCCTCATCATCTGACTATGGTCGTGTTCGTGAACTCGTGGTTGACGTCGTCTGTCTATAGGTTCAAAACCTATCGCCACTGAAGACCCGCCGTGGAGAGGGACTGATATGAGTTAAATCTGTTGTGTGGCTCAAAGACTTTCCGTTGGCCTGGTATGGAAGTTCGGAGAGGAAGAGTGTTTCGTCCTTGTCACTTAACCACGATTCAGCATTTCGTGGTCAGTGGCGAATGAGCCCTCGTGTTGCTTCACAATGTGACGTAAATTATCAAATTTACCTGGAATCCTTCGTGTGGAATAAAAGAGTATTTACTAAAAAGAATCCTCAAGATGCTCACATGGTATTAAGTGGGAATTTTGACGGTTAAAAATAGTTTAAGGTTTAATATTTGATTATAGTTTACACAATTATGAGGTTGCGGCGACCCATTCTCCTCCAATCAAAAGAAGCAGTTGGAAGTAAGAGCGCTTAATAACTGACCCTAGGAAGAATTCTTTTTCAGCTTAGTTATCTAAAGCGCAGTAAAGCCGTATGTTAGTGGAACGTCAGATTATTGGCTCAAATCCTTTACTCACCCATCGATTCCATTTTGTTCCTTAACTGACCTGAAATAAGCAACTAAGCACTTTATCCTATATTTTTGCCAGTCTCAAAGGAACCTTCAGAGTGTAATGACTTCACACAGCTCTGGGATAAACTATTTATTTCTCAGAGTAAGAAAATCATCAAAAAATATTCTATTACAATTAATTCGCAAAAGGGCCCACAGATTTCGAATCTCTTTCGCTGCAATGTCTCATATCTCTCGCATAAAATAATGACATAAATTGACACTCTAGAGAAAAGTCCTATACATAAGATATGTAAAAAGGGTTCACTCTCGGTAATTCCACACCGAGTCTGGGTGAGTTCGTGCAGTTGCTCCTTCGCAATTTCCACGGTTCCAAAATAGGCCTTACTTCGCAGACTCAGGTATAGCTGTATCACAAGTCTTTAGCTGGAGGGGCCTCCAATCCGGTTCCCTCACGTAAAGTTTCTCCGGTTCAGAATCCGCCTTAATTCGCGAATCCAGTATCGCTTTTTCTTTATCGTTGATGGGGACTCAGACGGTTCCCGGATCTCTCCTCTTTGGTCCTCCCTCACTCTGCTTATATACCTCTCGTCTCTTTTTGACGGTCGGGACAGCCTGGGAAAAGAGGGTCAGAATCTCTGACCACCCAGTTGCGAAATTCTTTCCCAGCAACTAGGGAAATGTCTGGAATTTTCCCACATATGTCGGCCCCACTCTTAGCAATTAGGGGAAAGATACCGGCTTCATCACAAGAGAGTTAATAAACTTGGCAACATTCAACCACCAATATCTCATCGACCTTGTCCAAGTAGTAGAAAAGGTGAAGTTCGTTTGTGTCAGGGGCGGGCAAATTTTTCCAGGGTAAGGGCTACTTCTAATTTTTTCAAGGTGTTGCGGTCCTCCCAGTGACACAAGTGTGGTGAACTAAGAAAAAGATCTACAATATCCTTGTCATAACTTAAAAATAAATACGCGCGTGGAATATGTATTTACCTACATAACTACAGTAAAATTATAACTTACACTTTAAAGACCGCGTTTAAAGCAAAACACACACAATTCAAACATAATAATACTAACTAAAAATGTAATAATAATATCAAGTGACGTATATGTTACAAAACAATTCAAAATACATTAAAAAAAAACAAGTAATATAAAAAAAAAATTCTAAAGTCAATTCTTACTTAGGTCAACAAAGAAAGATTCTATTTTACCTACTCTTTATTCAGTGGCAAAATAAAAAGCGATTTTCCTTTCTATACATGGTGTTGAGCTATTATTTTTGTTTGTTACTATTTATTCATCCATAAATCATATTCTCAAAAATTAGGCCATCCCAGGTAGGATTCGAACCGGCGACCTATGGCTTAGAAGTTCAACGCGCTATGCATTGCTCTACAGTGACACAACGAACGATTTTCATTTTTATATATGGTGTTGGGTCATTATTTTTGTTTGTTACTGTTTATTCATTAATTAAGTTTATCTCATGAATTAATATTTGAAAAAACTGTATTAACATCAAAGTGTCATCCACTACAAGTTTAAAAAATGTATTTGAACTTGAATGGATGAATAGAAAAAGTATTCTATTAACGATTAAAAATCTGAACAAGATATATATGTATATAGGGTCAGTAGCGCGCACACACACACAGAAATTTTTCAAGGGGGGGTATCCAGGGTCACAAGTCCACCATTCTTGTATCATGCTCCTTTTGATTTTGTCGAATTTCGCAAACAAAAACAGTAAAGAACTAATTATTGAATAAATAATTAGCATTAAATAAAATTAATAATTAATAACATATACTTAATTAAATTTTACGTACTATATACATAGAATTATAATCAATCGGGAAAAAAATCAAGGGCTTTGGGGAGAGGGGCAGATGAGGCCCCCCCCCCCTGTGTGCACCACTGTATAGGGTGATGGTGAACTAATAGTAGGAATTGAATAAAACATTTTCAACTAAAATTAGTTCTCCTAGTTTTATAGTCAGTAGAAGACTAAGTCTGCCTACTGTCAGCCATTCTTAAATATTTCGGTATGTAATTACTAATTGCTAATGTTCAGACGTTCACACTCCAAAATGTCTTGGCGATCCACCGGTCGATCGCGATCGACTTAATGAATACCCTTGGTCTATGTAGTCTACGTATTCGACTCCCCGACACCTATTTTTTGTCAAGAATGCTTATCTTGCCATGTCCCATATACTATTCAATATACCATGCCACAAAATACGCCGTGTTCCATATTTTGCATTAATGACTGGTATACCACCGTCATTACGTGTAACCTTTTTCCATTTGTTCGATTTAAGCATATCTAACCTAGAAAGGGAGTTCACGCATCGGAACTTATTTATTTATTATTTTTTTTAAGTATAGGCTTTTTATATCATATCTAGATTTTATTTCTTCATTTTTAACAATCATTCTATAACTATCTTTAAGCTAACTTAAATATTTAATAAGAAATGTTTGGCCAAATACGGCCGGAATTAGCTCTTTAGCCAAAAACAATCAAACAAAGCAAACAACCAATGAAATCCTATGCCCAAGTCGAGGTCAGCAGCTCATCTCTAGCGAATACACCGAGGTAGACAGCCTCTTTCCGAAAAGTTCCTATGTCAAAAACTCGTCTAGCTCTAGAGTGAGGTTAATTCAACCAAATAATAAATCTTAAAGAATATGTTTTATTCTTGTTCTGTTGTTTATTACAAGTTGAACCTTTGCGGAAAGTGCGTGTTTTACTAGGAACCGATTGGGAGTAAATAACGCAAATTACTATGTTTATCATTTTTTATTGCTAATTCCCTTTGAACTTTCGAATGTTGCGCTATTTGAAAGACTAATTTATCAGAAAAAACATCCCTATATTTTCATTTTTCTGTTTTTATGAATATCATGTTCACATCAAATTGAATTCTCCGCACATCGTTCAACTAAGGATAATGAAAAATACCATGTGGCATCCTCTATGCTGAATATTTTTGGAGATAAGACATAAATGTTTCAAAAATCACAGAACTGTTACCATCAAGTAAGGGGATGGCATATTGCTTTCACTGAAAACCTGTCAAATGTTTCCTTAAGGATGTATCCAATGTAAGGAATCAAAATCCATACAATGACGTGGTGGAGAAATTTGATGAGTGGGAGATCTCATGTGTCGTCCTCATTAGATGACTGAGTTCAAAATCACGTGTCGGTAGTAGCTCTCGTATAGCCTCGTAATGCAAAATTATCAAGCTATCAATAATTAAAAAAAAGAACGACTGTGTAGTGCCGGGTGCTCATTACAGCGTGCATTTTGCTGTGGTTGTGCGTTTCATCCTGAGATACATACGAGAGATATATGAACAGAAACACACACACACACAGAAGAATATAGACTTTATTACAAACAATGATTCCAGCATAGTACAGAAGGGATGCGCTGCTTTCCATTCGAGACGGGAATCCATTCAGACGATAATTCGACTTCTTTTCCCAAGATACATCCATGCCTTATTCGGTATTCGAACCCAAGCCCATTCGATAACAAACTTAGTGTCATTACCTTACCACCATACTGGCCTGACGGTGCATTTTACAGTAGAAGTGCTGATTTAAATTCCATAAGGAAGCCGTCGTGCAATATGGTTGATGCACGTTAAATCCATCAGATCACAAAATCCTCATATTGGCGGAAGGAGAATATAAAGAGCAGGGTGTCAACTCACATGATGGCCTGGTCATTTTACCATGGTACAAAAATACATAGCGTATTGGCAATGCTCAACGAACCTTTGTGAAGAATAGAAATAAGTTGTTGTTGCGCCATCAAATCGAGGGTGTCAGATCGAGACCCACGAAATTCATCTTGACAAGAGGTTAGATGTACACCTGTCATTACTCGTAGCTTTGAGCACCATACAGGTGACAGTACGATTTAGCTCGATTCCATCCCAATTTTGAGGGAGAACACCCTGAAGGCGGGTCAGGGACCTCCCACCTCTCTTCCCCTTTCACCAACCCCACGAGAGGGCTTGCGACTCTACGGCTATTTAGAGTACCCCCATGCCGCAAAGGCACTATACATTTACAAACATCCGTGACTTCTCTTGGATTCAAACTTGGGCCCTACGTCGCAGCAGTCAGCGTTGCTAACCACTATACCGGATGGGCGACATAGAAATAAGTATTTCTCGAAAACGTCCAACAGAGCAACAAAAGAATGGCGACAGAGAAATTTTTTTAAAAAACTCCAAGAAAATATCTATAATAAAAAGCAAAAGATTGAAAAAACAAAATAATTTTCTCCTGACAAAAATTTTTTTATAAAATGTGTGCTTGAAAAGAATACCAAGAAACCATGAAATATTTATTAGCAAAACTCACTGAAAATCAATTTTGATTTTTCTTTTCAATTTCAAACACAAAGAATGGAGAGGCTAAGTAAAACTTCTAGACATATACTATATCTTACTTGCGCCAAAGAAATGAAAAAAATTAAAAATTCCAGACATGTTTGGTGAAGAAGAAAAACAATAATGAAACAGTTTTGTCAGAGAACTTGAAAAGTCTTCCCTTTTGTAAGAAAACAAAGAATGGGAAACTGTGTAATCACTTTTCCCGACGTGTGTCAGTGGCAGTAAAATCAAAAACTCCAATTCTGAAGATTTCCGGCGTCGCGTCGTTTGTACGTCGGGACAAATTGTTGATTACCGGAAAGTGCTTCTCGTTCAGGCGATGCTTCCTTTTCGTAGAAATCGACGAAAATTTTAAACGAAGTTTTCTCTGGGAAAGTACTCTCTTGACTAAGAGGAGTTTTGTTCAAAGTTATGTATTTTAGTTGAGCAAGAAAATGTTATATCAAAAATTTAAAAAAAAGTTTAATATCAAGATATATTATTTGGTTGTTAAGAGAAAAGGTGAGAAATATAGTAATGTTTCTTGGTCAAAAAATTTCCATCAGGGATTTCTGATTGCATTAAAGTGGAAAAAAAAGACACGCCGTACCAACAGCTTATGCAAAATTCCTTTGTATGCTTCTATGTATACATGCAAAGCAGTTTTTCATAAAATTAATTCATTAATTACTCGCGCAAATGGAGGAATTACAATGCCTCTGCGATTATACAACGTATTCTTATTCTATGAATGAGTTGACCAATACTATAGGTTGTGCAAGTACTTGCGCAACGTACGAAGTACGTTAAAGGAATTTTTATGCTAAAATACTTATGGATCAGCTGGGTGGCATAGTTGGTTTGGCATTGGCCTTGTATGCCCAAATTTGTGGGTTCTACCCCGACCCAAGTAGGTGGATTTTCCTGACGCAGATAATCGTTAGCGTCCATGTCGTGGTAGCCTAGTGGTCAGGGCATCGGATTGTGGCTGATGTGTCATGAGTTCGAGCCCAGTATTACTAAAGACCCACCGTGTAGGGGAAGAGATGCACGTTAAATCTGTCGAGAGCCCGTTGTCTGTCCCGTTGGTGTGGTCTGGTCGTCACTTGACCATGGTCGCCAAAAGCCCTCGTGTAGCTGAATAGTGCGACGTTAATATTCACTCACTCATGAGAGTTCAAACAGCCCACGAACTTGTACTAGAGAATATTTATTCTCTTTACTTAGTGACTACTTTTTAAATCTCAAATTTCCTTTTTATATACGTATAGATTTGAAAATACAATTGTGTTAGTTGCAATCATCAAAAATTTCACCTTGAAATGTAGCATTCTCATTTAGGGCTAATGTCTTTAACTATTCATACCTTGAAGAATTATACATACATAGTATATGATGCTTGTAAAACTTAACAAAATTTCTACTTTCCTTTTAATCTTTGTTATTTTCTGCTTTACATATTTTTGTATTAAGTTCACAACAGAGAGAGAGAGAGAGAGTTAGTGTATTTTTTCAGCAAAGATCACCCTACCTTACCAAATTAATAACACAGAGAAGAAATCGCAAAGCATTGCCTTTAAAAGTTATTCAGCTTGCAATCGATAAATACTATGTTCACAGTATTATTTTCATGTAAGAATAAAAGTGATTGAACACACAATTAACTTGATTGACTTCTCCTTAAAAGAACTAAAGTCATCACTGTCTTGAAGAGTGAAACTGTCATGTCTAGAAGGAAATGTATTTTTTTTGTGTGTGTGTGTGTTGGTGACACAGAAAAGACAGTTTAAAATCTTCTGGAAACCCTACGGTCGTATTTGTATGGGTAATTTCTTTTGTACATAATTTCTCACATTTCTAGAATATTATGCAATATTTTGGGGAAACAGGATCAGATTTATGTTAATTTTAATTTGCAGAAATTGAAAATTAGCATTGCAGTTCTTTCAAGACATGAAGTGTAATCGATATATTCATGAGAGAGAAATCAAAGACTTACTATTTAACGATATCCACGTAGTTAAAGGAAAATACATTTTTTTTTTTTTTGGTTTTGCTTTGTTTTTTTATCACGGAATTTATACAACTTTTATTTTATTCAGACAACTCGTTGACGTAATACCGAGTATTTGAACGTTTTTCTATACATATATATATATTGTTTTTACACGTCTATCGACGATTAAAGCTAAATATAGAAGTAATTATGTCTAAATTAACAAGAATAAAGAGATCACATTTTGATAGAACAAGGAAACAGAGGAGGATATTTTCTATGTATTTAACGCGGTGCTTGTAATTACTCTAAACTGTGTAATTGAGCCTTCCTCCACACAGTTTCCTTTTTATAAATTCTTGAAAAAAATTTATTACAAAACTTGAGCAATATTCTCACAAAAATGTTGTGTGCAAGAGTTTAAGAAATCATGAAAGTCTTTTTCCGAACTAATTTTCATGTGCTTTTATATTTCTCTCTTTCAAGTCTTCTTTTCATTTTTGGAAGCAAGAAAAATTATTAACCCTAAACTGATGTTGTCATTGGACAAAAACCCTCAATTCACGAGGATATAGGTGCTCTATCTATTAGTAGCAATATCGTAAGGGTGGTCGTTTCAGCTTTGTATACATGATGTGGCGCATATCCGGAGGACAGAACCCGCGACCTTCGGTTCGGTAAGCACGTAACATACCGCTGGACCAAAATGATCACTTCAGTCTGGAGGCTGTTACTGGCTTATACATGTCGCAGGAAAATGATGAAATTAGGACTTTCGTCGAATCACTAAGGGAGATGATCAATTCACGCAAGATTTTAAAATAACGTCTCTTTGAGGTCATTTTCCTTATGTAAGAAAGTGATTTTATCAAATCCTCGATCTGTTTTAGTGAAATGATGAAATGAACAAGTCAGCCATTTTTTTTTAAATATATGGAGTTGATATTGGGGGATTGATAGTACTACCTGTATGGTTAGGAAGTACAAGGACTCGACTTCCCATGTGTCTCCCCCCCCCCTCTCTATCCCTTAGGAATTTCACATCATCCCTAAGGGATGGATCAATTGACGGGAAATGTTAAAATAACGTCTCTTTAAGGTCATTTTCGTGATGAAAAGTAAGTAATTTTATTAAACCCTGAACTGCCTCAGTGAAATGATGAAATGAACTAGTCAGGATTTGCATTGGCAAAATGCTGTCCGGGGAGGAGACACCCGGAGGTGGGGGTCGAGTCCTTGTACTTCCTAACCATACAGGTAGTACTATCGATCCCTAAATATCAACTCCATATCTTCAAAAAAAAATGGCTGACTTGTTCATTTCATCATTTCACTAAAACAGATCGAGGATTTGATAAAACCACTTTCTTACATAAGGGAAATGACCTCAAAGAGACGTTATTTTATTATCATGCGTGAATTGATCATCTTCCTTAGTGATTCGACGAAAGTCCTAATTTCATCATTTTCCTGCGACATATAGAGGATACCACTACATATATAAGCAACGAAGACAGCAATCGTATTTGGTTGCCTTAATCCTTTAGTGAACAATTTCTCTTTTGAATTTCTCTCAATTTTCTATGTTTTATTAACAATTAAACTATAGCATTTAGGAAAATATGTTTTATTTTACCGAATTTTATGTTTACATTTAAATTATAGGGGTGGGAAGAATACTTCCCAAGGAACCATTCACCGTCATAAAGAAAATTAAATTTAATGGTGATTATTTGCCATGAAAAGATATGAAGCATGTTGCAATGCACAAGGAGATATCTCATTATGCACACATCATTATTCTTGTCCCTTTCTGCTACATTTTATACATCGTCTATAGTTCGAAACCGTCTTTGGCATATGATTTCCCACGCTGGCTAAGTGCACATCATCCGGAACTACACACTTCTTTGCTTGAAAGCTATTAGGACGTCCTTTCCTTTTCCTTGAGAAATATCCGCCTACTAGCTAAGACGAGCTAATGCTATACGGAATGTTAGCTGGTCTAAACTGCTGTTTCTTTTGTTAACTTGCTACAGTAATGAAACTATTCATGATGGCAAGATCATAAAAAAAAAATAAAACACTGTCGAAAACACTGATTCCCGGCTATAAAAGCGAATTTTATCTATCACCCAAACTTACCTCTTTCCAAAACAGTTTACATATTGTTCATAATTACATTAGAAAAAAGTTACAACGACTTAGTTTGAAAACCACAATTCGGCTTTATATTATCCACATTGTTTTTCATAAAAAAAAATTTTCACCTTTATAACATGATACCTTTAAAACTATTAAAGATATTTGCATTTCAATGCCTTTATATAAAGCAAGTGCTAAAACTTTAGTTTTAGCACTTGTTTTATATAAAGGCATTAAATGAAGCAAAAGTTCTGCTGCTAATGAAATGCTCCTTTGATTATAGGTATTTTTTAGAAAAAACCAAGTTGGTAAATTTATGAGAAAATACACATATTTACACATATTTTTAAGGATAGCTTGGTTACATTAAAACTTTTTTTTTAGATTTTAATTCATTTTTGTTATTATTTTACTGTACAACTTGTGTACAAAGAAAAACAGTATTGCTGTACTAAAATTATGTGAGCGGTATTAACCATTTACGTTAAATTTCATTAAAATTTATTGCAAGTCCCTAAGTTTCTCAAAAAACATTATACGTTTGTTTAAAAAAAAAAACTCCCTTTTTTGTTTATCATTAACACTAAATCGAAAAACCATAAAAAATTATTCAAAAATATCTAATTAAAAAAATTTTTTTTTTCGAAAATAGTCGTTTACTTTAAATGGAGAAAGCAGTTCAAATATTTGGGAACTTATTGCCGTAAAATCTGGCGTATATCGCGCACCTATACTTTCAAGCTGCTTTTTTATTTTTATTTTTAGGTGTATTCGCCGTATCACGCGTACCCTTTTTTAACGAAGGGTCCTGATGTATATTCCGTGCGCATTGTTCTTATGTTTTGTGAAGTCATTTATTCGAAGATTATCCTAGGCTTTTGAAAAAATCGCATATATATACATTTAGAATTACAACCCTTTAAGTTCATAAGGTATGTCATTTCTTTTAAATAAACAGTATTTTGATCTATGCAAATAATTTTTTTTTTCATGTTCATCTTTTTTTTGTTTTATTTTTGAAGCTATCGTTTTTATATCTGGGTATAACGCGCACCCGCAAATTTCGACCTTATATTTTGCGTCTAAAGTGCGCTTCATACGCTGGATTTTACGGAAATCTCTTTGGAACATTGGCTGATGTATGACAATGGTCACGAAATTAAAACAGCGCCATCTATTGCTTAAACATCTCATAAAATTTCTATTTGCTTCCCCATACCACACTCTATGGCTGCTAGCAAATCGGCATCGAAAAGGATTCAGTGACGAATTTCGTTTTAGTCTTGGAGAAAATAATTATCGGATACGTGAATGAACGACTTAGGGTCAAAGTTTCCAATCAGTCTTTGTTTTGCAGAGACACTTAGCCACTACCCTTGGAGTGGAATAATGTCTTATAAAACACACACACACACAAGTCGCTTTCAATTATCTTGTATATAATTTTAATGATTCTTTAACAACTTGAGATGGGATCTTGCTGTGTTATCTGTGTTACTCGTCACAGATGACAGCATCTTGACGACATGACATGTCATCTTGGAGCCCTTTCCAAATAGGTAATGGTAGGCCCCATACATCTTGCATATCTCTGGACTGCCTGCACGCTATTGATACTTTTATCTCAGTCAGAAGATCACCATGTGGTATCGTTTCGCGCTTCTAAGCCACAGGGGTTCAAATCCCGGGCTGGGCAAGATCGACTCAGCCTTTCATCCTTTCAGAGGGTCGATAAATGAGTACCAAGCTTGCTTGGGAACTAAATACTGGGGTTTTTACGTCAGACTGACTACCTGACCGGAACATCTGCTCATGCACCTCAAATTCACGAAAACCGAGCTGGGCACTGTAGACCTTGGCCCTTATGGGCTGTTGCACCACTGAGTTTAGTTTAAGATCACCATATCAATCGCTGATTGAAAATGTTTGGAACATGATAGGCCATTAGATTTGAACACACCACAATGTCAAAGAACTAAAGCAGCTGTTTATGGATGCCTAGCAAAATCTCTCTCAAGATGAAATTAGGAATCTTCATCACTCTCTTACATGGATATATACAACCATACATCGTCACCAAGGGGCATTTTCCCAGATTACTACGTGCAATTGGTTAGTCTTTTAGATTTAATTGCCTGGCTGTTTATAAATGTTTCACTCAGAAGCTATTAAATGGCTGCGGAGGGAGGGAGTGAATATTAACGTCGTACTGCTCAGCTACACGAGGGCTTTTGGCGACGGACCACGTAATTTTGAACCACGGTCAAGTGACGTGGACGACACCTGAGCTGGCACCACCTCTCTTAACTACCAAACCACACCAACGGGAGGACGTTTCAGCTCTCGACAAATTTAACGTGCATCGCTGCCCTACTCGGCGGGTCTTTAGTGGGGCTGGGCTCGAACTCATAACATGCCTGCCATGATCCGATACCTTGACCACTGGGCTACCGCAGCCCTATTCAGCTACTCAAGGGCTTTTGGCGAAGGACCTCGCAATTTCGAACCACGGTCAAGTGACGAGGACGACACTTGAGCTGGAATCTCCTTCTCCTAACTTCCACACCGCACCAACGGGTGGACGTTTGAGCTCTCGACAGATTAAACGCGCATCACCCCCTACATGGAGGGTCTTCAGTGGTACTAGGCTCGAAATCATGACACGCCGGACACGAGTCCGTGACCTTGACCCCTTCTACGTAAGGAAACTGCTCCGGAGAGCCGGGTTGCTCGGGAGTGCAGCCCTAAGACGGGAGGTATCCTCCCAGAGCTAAATACGACCGCGAGACAGATAGCAAACAAGTACCGTGAGGGAAAGTTGCAAAGAACTTTGAAGAAGAGATCAATAGACATGAAACTGCTCGGAGGGAAACGAATGGGCCTGGAAGTCCTTGCTCCCCATCGATTCAATCGGTGCCGACCGACTCATTTCGATGGGGAGGAGGGAAGTCGCGCCCGGTCTTTGTCTCGTCTCTTAATTGCGGGGGCGTTTACTCGCGGGGTCGCCCGCCAGCAGTCCCCTCCTTTTTCCTCTGCCCGCGGCCTCATGTTGACGTGGTGTGGAAATTTTCACGATGAGGTGCCAGCTCAAGTGTCATCCTCATCACTTGACTGTTCGAAGTTCGTCGCCAATAGCTGTAGTATTTCTTCAATGTGACGAAAATTAAAAATCAATCAATCAATAGAAACTACTATAAGAGGACTATTGGCAATGGACCTCGTAATTTTGAACCACTCCAAGTGACGTAGAGCAGTGATCCCCAACTCCCGGTCCGCGGATCAAATGGTGCCGGGGTGCCTAAAGAACATTAAACTATTGCCATTTTATTTAAAGTGGTGCATTTCTCTCGGATTTGCGCAACTTTCCACGGAAATCACTTTATACTCCACGTTAAATCACTTTTATTCATTTTTGGTGTAACTATATTTTATTCTGAAGGCATATTTATATAAATGTAACTAAATTAAAATTGTTAAATCAAAACAATCTAAAATATAAACAATCAACGTGTCCCACCCTCAGCGGGCCACGATAAAATTATCAAAGGTTGGCCAGTCCGCAGCGATAAAACGGTTGGGGAGCACTGACGTAGACACCTGAACTTGGTACCCCATTACCTAAACTTCCCGACTTCGTCAAAGCCGCGGCTATGAATTGTTATTTTTTCGTTATATGTATATAAATTTACCTTTAATTTCAATAAAAACATTCCCTATATCTTCACATTGCTTCTTTTTTTTTAGGGGCTGGAGAAGAATGTATATATTTATATAATCAAATACAAAATACAAATAAGGAATAATAAGCTCGTGAGAGAGAGTATTAAAATAATCTTTTTTATATAATAAAAAAATTACTACAAACATCGTTTAAAATATAACAATAAACAATCGTTTGATAAAAATGTAATCATGGATGATATTTAGCTGCGACCAGTAAAATGATTATTCGTTGCGTCAAAGCACTAACAAATATACGTAATTTAGCCATGCAGTTTACCACATAAGTAGTTCTGATTCACGCTTCAGCATCGTGTGTGTGTGGTCGAAATTTATGTATATTTATTTTTAACCCCAACACGGCCGATTTTCCGCTTAGGCACGTGCCTAGGGCGCAGAAGATTTGTGGGAGCAAAAAATTCGAGGGCTTTAAAGGGAAAAAAAAATTTAAATTAAAGCTAACGTACCACACCGCCTAGCGAATCATGAGAAAAACATTTTTGCCCTTAAGAGAGTAAAGACTGAAATGAGATCTACTGTGGAAAAAGAAAAGCTTAATAGTTTTATGTTGCTGCACTGAAAATAACATTATCATGGAAATTGATTTCAATGATGTCATTAATGATTTTGCAATGATCAAAGCTTGAAGAAAATATTTTTCTTCAAGAGTATCATGACAGTAACTCAATAAAGAATATGGATGTCTAAAAACAAAAGATAGTAAAGCGATAAGCGATGAAAAAGTTGATAGTTAACAAGTTGAAAACAGTTCGTATGTACAATATATACACTATACTGTAATTGCAAACCATTAATTTACTATATTAATTTACAAAAGGATGGTTGGTCCGTGATGCCGTAAGGTAAGAATTGAACAAGAGTTGCCAAGCCATTCCACTTTCCTTTTCTTACGATTGTCAATCCGGGACACGGCGGGTCCATAGGTGGTAGATAATGGATAGATTTTCCTAAGATCGAAAAAAAAGAAGGGGAAAATAGTAAGAGAGTTAAGGGAAAATCCCTCCCGAAGCAAAACTGTCAAGTTAAGAACTGCAGGTGTTGGGTGCTCTGAAAATAGGGGGAGAAACAATTTGAAGTGCCTTGGGAGCAGGGGAGATTGAAAACGGTCCCGCACCTCATATCAGAACTTTTAAGCTCCAGTTCCATTTAAGATGCATCCCTACTCCTCTTTATCTGGTTAGGCTGAACCAGAACAGGTAAACACCAGAACAACTTAAACACCGGTTAACTCTTTTAATTTAAGAAATAAACTTTTCGAGAAAACTTATCTAAATATACCGGGTGTTCAAAAAGTATACAGGGTGGTCCCAAATTCATGGTACAAACTTTAAGGGTAGATACAGAACATTGAAACAATCATTTATTGTATAGGAATGTATGGGCGCAAGTGACGCAGTGAAGTGCACACAGGGGAAATAAAAGAAAAGAGAAATGGAGTTATGAGTTTGTTTCGTTACCTGTAGGGGGTAGTACATGTCTAGCAGCCGTTCAACATGATGCATCACAGTAAAGGAAAGCGCCATTCTCAATTGTGCTGATGTTTAAGATGGGAGACTTTACGCATGCTGAAAATGCAGACATGCATTACAGGCATGACCATGTAAATTCGTAACGGCAGAGCTGCGCTACGAATGTATCACGCGCAGTTTCCTGATCGATGAATAGCGGATCACAGAGTTTTTCAGCGGTTACTTTGCCAACTTCGTGAAACACGTTCGTTCCACGTCACCAGACATAATGCTGGTCGACAACGAGCTGTACGCAGTCCAGGCCTGGAAGAAAGCATCTTACACGAGAAGAAACTGGAAGAAAGCACCTTAGACCAGAGTCAAGTACAAGAGCTGTTGCTTGCCACATAAATGTGAGTCATCAGACCGTTTGTAGTGTTCAACGAAAATCGCTTACACCTCTTCCATTTTCAACAAGTACAAGCTTTAAATTCAGCAGGATATCTTCTCTAGCTGCCAGTGGGTGGTACAGCAATGTGAGCTGCAGCTAAACTTCATAGTTCATGTGCTGAATAGTTATGAAGTGTTATTGTAAGCATTACGCTTGTCAAAGAAGTTTTCAATAAATACTTTGTCTTTCCTTTCGTCTCTTACTTTTTGTATTTGTGCCTCACCGCGTCACTTACGCCCATAGATTCCTATACAATAAATGGTGTACCTACCCTAAAAGTTTGTACCATGAATTCGCGACCCCCGTATATATATAACTAATACCAATACGTTCAATTTATCAAGTATTAGAAATGAAGAACTTTGAAGCAGAGTATTTCTCTTTTACTTTTAACATCTTATAGAAAAATTTGTAATTTTTGATTGAATACACTACGACTTTCAGTTCGAGTTCGTCAATTTTCTTTCCTTGATCTATCAGTTGCAGTACAAATGTTTTACTGGGAGAGGGAAAAACAATCTAGATCAAAAGATGCCAAACTTTAGAACTTCGTGTACCACTAATATAATTGACCACTATATGGTGGACCACTATTATTACATTTTCACTTATTTACGTCTCTATTTACCATACTACTACCATATCACTGAAAAGAAACTTCATGAAAAGTAAGAACAAACTGCAAAAAAGTTGAAACGCAAAGCAATATCAACAAACTAATGTGTTGTAGTGCTAATTCACCACGGTTGCCAAAACTCACTTTCAAATATCGCTACATATACCTGCAAATGTAGCTAAAAATTTTCTAGATTCAGGAGGAATTTCGCTAAAAATAATAGACAATTTTTTTTAAAAAAGTTTAATCCGTATTCCGTAATACTTCTCTTATTTTTTTGTGTTTGTGCCTCACCGAGTCACTTGCACCCATACATTCCTATACAATAAATTACTATTACAATGTCCTATACCTACCCTTAAAGTTTGTACCATGAATTTGGGACCACTTTGTATTAAACTTTCAAATTTCAATTACAAAAACAAAAAAGTCGCTTATGGATTTTTTTCCCCATATAAGAAACATTAATTTTTTTTTTACACAATACTTTATTGCACGATTTAAACGTTTGCATCTTTGGTTGCGCGCAACATATCAAGTCTATGCAAGATTTCTAGCCACATTCTCTGAAGCATTGCAAGATAAACAATCTGAGTGACACCGTAATTGGACTTTTTACTTCATCAGTGTCGCCAATTGAAGATTGGCAAACAATGTTTTTCACGTATCCCTTCGAGACAAATTCAAAAATGTTATGTCTAGCGACTGGGTAGCCCTGCTATTGGATTTCCTCTTTCCATCCATTGCCCGGGGAACTTTGTCTCAGTTCCAAACTCCAGAGTGGTGATGTCCCATTCACGCTGTACAATGTGTTGTAGATTTAAATTCGGTAAATCAGTTACAACTTGCGCTTGTTCTTGTGGTGAAACGAGAATATTGAAAAACGATAACGTTGCGCCATTTAGTTTGCATGTCATGAAACATACACTTAAATCTTTTCTTCATGGAACATAAAAAACCGCAAGTAAAAATTTATTTTTAATTAATTTTTGAAAGAGCAGTCATACTTTTCGGACAGCCTGTATACATAGAGAGTGTTTTAACCCTATTTGAAATAGTTCTTAAATATCAATATTTACAATAAATCTGTTTACATTCACGATTTTATGAATACAGCTAAATCTGAGTAACATAGTTTCTAAACGAACCAGAGATATCTGTATAATGGTCTTTCATTAAAATGAAAAAGTATTTCAATGATTTGGAACGATAAATATCCCAGGAAGGGGAGGGGGGATACGATTATTATTTTCAATTACTTTTCGTGAAAAACACCTGGCTTGCAGATGTTATGGTGATGCTTTTTTCCTTCTAATCGGAAAAAAGTGATAGTGACGTCTTTAATACAGTACAGGTAGGAGCGCGTGCACTGATAAACGGATATAGAGTGATGAACCATTCTTGTTTCGTTTTAAACAATAAACTATCACTTTTCAGTATTTCTTAATTAAAACAGTTTTATTCCTATCCGTTTTACATAACAAACATTGCATAACTATTTAAATCCATGAAAAAAACAGAGTCGATATTTATATCTTAGATTAAAATGTAGGCTATCTAATTCATTGATCTAACGCAGGGATAACCAACACGCGTGCCACAGTGTCGCACGGTGGGATTGTAACAGAGGCACTCGAAGATTTACTGAAGAATTTTAAAAATTTTGAAAAGATAATAAATAACCATTTTTTACAGTTTTATCGAAGTGGAGAAGTCAGACAAAAAATCTCAAAATTTGATCAAAATATGTATGTAAATAAAAGTTTTCTTCTATGAACATAGTAAAATAAATATCACTCAAAACTAGCTGATGTGCACCTACAATAACTTAATTTTGTAGGCATCTGTAATAGCTAATCTAACATAGATGACTTGATAAAAAAATTGTAATTGAAAAGCCACATTAAGGTATCCGACTACGTTCTGAAACGTGACTTTAAAAAGGCGCATAAATGGATAATTTTCATGATATTTAGTGTCACTTAGATTAGAATACATGTATAAAAACGTTTTAAGGACACACATTGTGACAAAAAAAATTATTTAAATACAATATTTCGGCAAAAAATTAACTTAGAATAACCTTTTTTCAAAATGTTCTCCTTTTGTGAAAAATGCTTCTATTATAATAGTATTTTACCTGTCTATATCTCAGACCTCTGTACAGAGGCTCAACTATGAGTTTTGAAAAATTCACATTATTTTCAGAGTTACAACCATTTGAAAGAATTATCGGCGTTTTTTTCTTAAAAATTTCTCCCCTCGGTTGTCGTAAAACATGGATAAACCCTCTTCTAAGTTATACATTTCAAAAATTCGAGTTGAGCCTCTGTAGAGAGGTCTGAGCTATATATAGGCAAAATATTATTATAATAGAAGCATTTTTCACGAAAGGAGAATATTTTGAATATTGGTCATTCTATGTTCATTTTTTGTCAAAATATTGGGCTTAAATAATTTTTTATTGTAATACTATTCTTAAAACCATTTTATGTACGTTTTCTACTCTAAGTGACACTAAATATCATAAATATTATTCATTTATACACTTTTGCAAAATCACAGTTCCGAACGTAGTCGGATACCTTAAGAAAATATTTAGCGTTTAATAATTATTTTGAATTAAATGATTCAAGTAACTCATTTTTATTTTATACCAAGCCTCATTGATTGAACTTGTGAAAAGTTTATTAAAACAAAAACCTAAGTTTGTACTTTCGTCTTATTTATTACATTATTCTTAAATTTCGACTACATATATATAGACTTGCATTAAAAAATTGCTATTTGCGAAAAAATCCAATAATAAGCTTAAAAGCAACATTTTTTCACTTTTCCACATTTGTTGGAAAACCTGGAAGTGGCATGTTTAATTATTTTTTTTATCAAATTGTGGCACTCTTCCCAAAAAGGTTGGTCACTCCTGATCTATCGACTTAATTTGAAGGGAAAAAAAATTTCTGCGACATATTTTACACAGCTAGGACTATTAAGATATAAATTTCATAATTAAAAGTACTTACTGTGAACTATGACTTTACTCGCTCCACACAGGTTAGAGAGCGAATTCAACTGAAGAATTCTAGTGTACATAAGCTAATGAAATTCGAGAATCAAAGTCCTGAAGTTAGCGTCATGCAGAAATTTGGAGAGCACAGGGGCAAAAGCTCGGCTGTCGTTCTCATCATTTGATCTTGGTTCAAAACAACGAAATTTATTGCTAATTGCCCTCGGGTTTCCTCCGAATGTAGATATAAGAAAGCGATTAATCAACCAAGCGTCGTTTTCTTCATTCACCTATGATCCGACATTAGGAAGTGGCCGCCGTAGTTTATTGGTTAAGATAACGGACTCGTGGCTGGCGTGTCATGAGTTCGAGCCTAGTACCGCTGAAGAGCCGCCGTGTAGGGGAGCGATGCACGTTAAATCCATCGAAGCTCAAATGTCCTCCCGTTGGTGTGGAAGTTAGGAAAGAGGGATGCCAGTTCAGGTATCGTCCGCCTCACCTGACCGTGTTTCAAAATTACGAGGTCTGTAACCAAAAGCCCTCCCTTGTGTAGCTGAATAAGGCGAAGTTATTATTCATTCACTGACAGTGTCAGATCGAGGGTCGCGAAATTCATTCCGGCAAAAGTCGAAATCAGCGATAGTCAGCCTGCGGCCCGCCGAGCCTTTTTAAGTGGCCCGGCCATGGCCCATTGCTCTGAGAAATTCGCTTATTTTAAAACACTGTATATTAAAAATTTGGTGGGAAATTCTTTGTCAAGAAATCAAATACGTATATCACAATTTTGCTTTTTGCTGTCGGTGTCGTACGGGTACGAAATAAGTCTTTTTCTATTTGGAACGGTTACAGTTAGTGATGACAACAATGGAGTAGCGACTATTTTATGAATGGAATTATAATTTTTAACTATCTTTCATATCTTACAAGTGAAAAATATTCGAAGAAAATATATCGTTTCAAGCAAAATGGTTGGGAAGTTGACTATTTTGTAGTGAAAAACAAACATGGATCAGTAATTGTTGATTTGTCACGAAAGTGCTGTGTTTAAAAAATACCAATAAACAGGAATCATTCAATGACACTTTTCCTCGAAGATCTCTTTCAAGAAGGGATAAATAGGCTCTCTTGAATAATCTTTGCAACAGCTACAAAGTGTTTTGTCAGTGGTAATATCACAGCGAAAACAAAGACATGCTATGAAGCTTGTTACATTATTGGTAATCAAATGAAACCCTTTACTGATGCAGAAATTGCGAAGAAGTATTTCTTAAATGCTTCTAATTTAGTGTTAGTAGCAAAAATAAAAAAAAAATAATAATAATGAAAAAAAGCAAAACAGGAGTTATGATATTTTGATTAATTTTCCACATTTTAAATTTCCAATGTTATCTTGGTCTTCAAGTATTTCTCCCCCCTCCTCCCTCCCCTATTTATCCTCATGTTACGGCCCGCGTGAAATAACTGACCCAGCAGAGAAAAAGGTTGAGTACCCCTGGTCTAAATGTACGCTTGTCGTTTTCCGTAGCTTTGAGCACCTTACAAGTCAGTACGATTTGACTCGTTTCAACCCCAATTTTGAGTGAGGACACTCTTGGGGGTGGGGGAGATCAGGGGCCCCTCCCACCTCTCATCCCCCTCCTTTCAACTTCACAAGAGGACTTGTGGCTAGACGGTTAATTAGAGTAGTGATTCGCAACCCCCGGTCCACGGATCAAATGGTGCCGGGCCGCCTAAAGAACATTAAAATATTGCCATTTTATTTAAAGTGATGCATTTCTCTCATATTTGCGCAACTTTCCACGGAAATCACTTAATATTCTACGTTAAATCACTTTTATTCATTTTTGGTGTAACTATTTTACTCTGAAGGCATATTTAAATGTGACTAAATTAAAATTGTTAAATCAAAACAATTTAAAATATAAACAATCAACGTGTCCCACCCTCAGCGGGCCGCGGTAAAATTAAACGTTGACCGGTCCGCAGCGATAAAAAGGTTGCGGAGCACTGAATTAGAGTACCCCATGCCGCGAAGGCACTATACATTTACACACATCCATGCCTTCTCCGGGATTCAAACCCATGCCCAACGGCACAGCAGTCAGTGTTACTAATCACTAAACCGGAAGAGCGGCACTCAACTATCGTGGCTGTAGGTATTGTTCGCCATAATGATACTGTTGCTCGTTAAACGTGGTGTGAAGGAGAAAGGTACCAGCTGAAATGGCGTTATTTCAATGTGCATTAATTTTGTTCTAGAAAGAATTTGATGAATTAATTCTAGGTTCACGCGACACCAGTATTCCCTTTATATTTTTACAAGGCAACAAGAATCCAATTGAGAGAAATCATGAATATTAAACAATATTTTTAAGAAAGTAAATTATTTCTTCGAAAAAAATGCTCGTATGCATTTCCTTCTATTTGAAGAAAATTATATGCATAGAAATAAAATAGAGTCTGATGTAATGGGGTTTTTTTTTTTTTACCTTATTCTTTTGTAAAAGGTAATGTTCGATGCTAAATTTTGTTTGCTGACGCAATATTCTAGTTTTTCTTCGAAAAAGAAATTTAATTTCCTCGTGCGTCCTTGAAAGAGTATATACTATAATAAACATCCACCGATAGCATGATTGCTCTCCCATTATGAATCCAACCTCAAAGACGGATAATTTCCAACTATTTCTATTCTTAAAACAGACAAAGAGTTTTACCTATATACAATTTTTTACCTGCCTTGTACTTTTTGTTTGATTTATCCTCAAAAAAAGTTTATTTTTTAAATTTCTAACTTCAGTTATTATACGATTGGACAATTACCACATTTTTTTCTGGAAAAGAAGAAAATGCCAGTAATGTTTTATATAATTCAATTTATTCGAGCCCTAAAATTAAATATATTTAAAGATCTATCTGTTTCGAATGTAAAACATTTTCCAGTTCTAAATTATTCAAACTTTTCATTTTTCTTTCTTCTGTCAGTCTAGTATTAGCTGCTTACCTCCAACATCGCTGTGTATTTCCTGATGTTTTATTACTGTATCCGTTTTGAAGTTATTGATATCTAAGTCATAGCATCCCTTCTCTTCTCGTTCCGTCGAGATGCGGCAGCCGGTTGAAAGACAGGCTTGGTTATTATGGAGATGTGACGTCATTTTCTCTTCGCTCACCTTCGAAAGAGAAACAGTTTATCTATGTTCATTTTTAGAAAACCTCTTGCTTTTAGTTACATTTCTAATTAAGGCATTTTGTGCATTTTCAAAAATTTTAATAGAATTTGCTGCAGAGACCCACACAGGGTAAGCGTAGGTAATTATGGGCAGCAAAACGGTAGAGTGGTGAAGTACCTTGTTGGCCCGTTCTTAGTGGATCTCTACTCATCAAATGAAATATGATTACCATTTTTCAAGTCCGTAGATCTAATAATTCAAAAAACGGGTATTATTTTTGTCTATAACACCTCCAAAATTTCTTTTAGGAGTCGATTTTTGAGAAACCGGTTTGGTGGATCTGTACTTCACAAAAGTGAAGCCGCCAAAAGTGTGCCAAATTTCAAGTCTGTCGAGCTAATAGTTCCCGGGATCTCGTGATCTTTGAAACATCACATAGGTTTTGCTTAAAATGCTCTTTTTATTAAAGTAATAAATTAAAATAAGAATCTATCTGTGTTGTATTTCTTAACAAATATACTTGTCTATTTATTATGCACAATTCATGTATATAGAGTACTAAACAGTGATATTCTGATACATTAAATTGCCTCTACATTTACCCTCTACTCCTCTTTCTCTTTCTTAACCAGTTAACTGTTTATATTCGTCATGGAGAAAATGCAGGATTTTGTGTATTGACGAGTATCGTCTTTAAAGTAGTGATCATTGGCTATTTAAATCGTAATTTTGAGAAAAACAAAACATTTTCTCAAATTTCAAGATGTTTAGAATATTTTGAGACCAGACCAGAGTAAAACATATAAATAAAATAATAATAATAATTTAAGATGAACTCATGCGTCTTCGTAATGCATCGGCTGAAATAGCGTATAAGTTCGTATAACGAATTTATTTACAAGGTGTGACAAAAAAAAACCCGACACTAAGTATGTAGCTTGAAAAAAGTGTGGAGTTGGCAACAACTGCTTTGATGACGTCATCCCACAGTCCTCCTCTATCCATGTGGCCAAATTCGCCTTAACCATCAAACTGCGGTTAAGTACTGCGTCATTGAGTAAACATGTGCAACTTATGAGCAGCATGCAGAACATGTGCATGCTGCTGGAAAAATGTCGAATCAAAACGTAAGGTTTCCTGAGAAACTTAAGAAATCAGCCACGAAATCATTTAAAATATTAACCGAGGCTTATGGAGATGAAACTTTGTCTCGTGCATATGTGTCTGAATGTCATAAGCGGTTTTCAGAAGGAAGGGACGGTGTGGAAGAAAGGATGAACATGCTGTGCGCACAAAGTCAACGATTACAGACAAAAATATTGTCAAAATTCGTGATATGAGTGGGCTCCCACTCCCATCGGTGGTCAAACTGTTAATCAACACTACAACATTGAAGTACTAAAGAGATTTCGTGAAAAAATCAGGGGAAAAAAAGGCAAGAATTGGGGTGTGTTGGATGGATGTTGACAAGACCAAGACAATACACCCGCTCACACGGCCCTAACTGTCAAGCAGTTTCTGACCAGCAAAAACATTACTGTGATGGGGCATCCTCCTTATTCACCTGATTTGGCCTCATGCGATTTTTTTTATTTCCTTCAATTAAATTTTGCTTAAATGGAACCCATTTTACCTCAATCGAAGAGGTTCAGGCAAAAACAGAGAATTCCCTGAAGGGCCTTCAAAACCCTCGCTCCACAGAACTATTACCAGCAATGGCAGCACTGAATGCAGAAGTGTGTGAATGTTGAAGGGAACTACCTTGAAGGTGATAATATCACGGTAATTACTGTAATTACAATGATTTATTGGACCAGTCTCGTTTTTTTGTGTGTGTGTTTGTGTGTCACACCTTGTATGTGCGATGATAATGTTTTTTTTTTAGATGTTAGCCTAAAAGGGACAAAGGTAAAAGTAGGAAAGTTGATTTATAAAAGGTAAGGTATAATAATTTTTCGAATAGGTATTCAATTTTTCTAGCGCTTTTTGAGTAATATGTATGCAATATATTTTTAGGTTAGTGATATATATAAGTATTAGCAATAGAATTGGCAATTTTACGAAATAAACCCATCTTTTTGATTCAATATTTTAACAGCCATACTTACTCTGTGATTGACGAGTATACGCATTATCGTTCGATTTCCGTGGCACACACTGTTGCGCACTCTCGAACGGGAGCACTACAGTTAACTGGTTAATTGCCTTTGCGGTTTTGAATTTTCCATTTCAATACTCTTTGCAATGCATGCTGCTTACCGATACACAGAAACTCTTAGCAAACTCTAGAGCAAGAGTGTCAAATTCAAAGGCTAACTTGGGCCAAGCAAACAAGATTTAACTTTGAGTAAGCCGCAAAAAAAAAAAAAAAAAAAAATCAATATTTATAGAAACATAAGTTTTTTCGAATAATACATAGTAATAAACATAAATAAAAGAACAAGAAAAATTTAATATTTACGCCCTGGCACTTGACATCTCTTCTCTGCTATTATTTTCTTCTTTCGTGAGAAATTGTAATATTTTGTTATACATTATTATGTGCCGGTATAATGGGCAAGCCGCAAAAATGCTCATTGTGGGCAGCATGTGGCCCGCGGGCCGCGAGTTTGACACCCCTGCTTTAGAGAATTCCATTCATATTATTGATGAAGAAAAAGTATAGCCACCTTTTTCTATATATCAAAAAAAAAAAAAAAATTTCTTAGAGTCTGATTTAATTTAGCATAAAATAAAGCGCTTTTACATAAGTTTAAATTCCTTCTTAAGTGTTCTGTATTTATAAAAAAAAAAAGATATGAAAAAAATTGTCCTATTGATAAGCAATTACATTTATCTCAACATAATCTCTGTTTTACGTGCAAAATATAAGAGACCTTCTCCGGTATTCACCGCACGATTCTGCTTCTCAATTTATGAGTGTCTTTACAACTATTCAATAGCCTTTCGTATGTGATGTCATTTTATTACTCATTTTCTGTAAATGTATGGAAATAATTTGTCGAAATTTCTGTTGTTTATTGCTTTCATTTTATTCGCTTATGCGTTTTCAAAAGAATTCGTTCTTAAAATTGAACCGGGGTCTGTTTTATTGTTTGTGAATGAAATAAAGAGGTATAATTTAAACAATTTGTGAAGGGTACAAAGGAATCAATACGTTGACTCTTTAAACCCAATTTCTTCAACTGAATTGATAAAACGGATGTACGAGGCGATGCGATAAAAGGGAAAAAAGAACGGAATGCTATTCATTTGCTCTCTTAATTTTGTCTGAAAATGTAATGAAAAAAATAATATATATATATATATATATAAGCAACCTCTGACAATAATATTAACTTAAGTTCTGTAACATTAATGTAGATGAAATATTAACGAAAGTTACCTTACTGTCCTTCGAAATAGTCACCTCCCATAATTATGCACCACTGAGATCTGCTATACATGTCCTGGAAACTTTGCAAGAAGTCTTCTTTTGGGATGGAGTTCAAAGGCCTCGTCACGTTTCGTTGGATGTTAGGAATATCGTCAATATCGATAACACATATCGATTTCTCATCCCTAAATTCTGGTTAACGATTTGTCGCACGGATTCATGGCTAATCTGCAGTTCATCAGCTATCATTTGCACAGTTAATTGACGATCTTGAGTGATTAATTTCTTCACTATCTCGATGTTTTCATCACTGACGGAGGTCGCCAGTCTTTCGCTATGGGGGTTGTCAGAAACACTTTCCCAACTTTTTGAAAATGGGTGAACCACTCTTACAACCACTTCATGGACAGTGCTTGATCTTCATACACACGTAGCAGCATCGCATAAGTTTCTTTTGGTGTCTTTCCAACCTTAAGATAAAACTTTAAATTGATTTTTTATTCGTTCATTTTCCTGTGTTCTCATTTAAGGACCAAAGGACTAAACAAGCATTTTGTTAAACAAGTCTTACACGGAACACAAATGAGTCTCAACTGAACAACGGAGGGGACAGATGGTCAACACCTGCCGCTACACATGTGCTGCGTTTTGTTTCGGCTGTGTTGCCAGATCGGTCCTTCTGACTTCATTCACCAAACTTTATTGCCAGAGGTTGTATATATACATGGTCATGTCATGAGTTGGAGTCCTTCTGGTATCACTGAATATCCGCTGTGTAGAGAGACTGATGATGCTCGTTAAATCTATTGAGACTCAGAGTCCTCCCGCCGGCGTGGAGGGAATATTATGAAAAAGGGGTGCTAGCTCAGGTGTCGTCATCTTCACTCGACTATGGTTCAAAATAGCTCTCGCTTTGTTTTAGAGTGCGACGTCAAAAACTTACTTTATTACAAAAATACATATAGTATATACACACAAAAACCTATGTACATATATCTATATATAATAATTCCCTTTAATTTCATCCTGAATAACTTTTCCATTATTGATGGTCCATTTCTTCAGGATCTGCATTTAAATATTTAACTAGCTTACCCGCATAACCGAGATTTAATCGTAACCGAATCTTAGAAATTAACAGCTTGCATCTTTTAAAAGTAAGATTACGTCAGAAATTATCGAGTGGTAGATTTCCGCCAGTCATAACCTCCGTTAAAAATCGTTTGTTTGCCGCCTCATATAAATAACGAGTGTTCTTTGTCTGTTCCACTTTGTCTTCATCATGTCTTAATGTCTCCTGTCATGCTGCAGCTAGTGTAAGTGTTATTTGTGCTTTGAGTGTTCGTCTCGTGAAAGTGTACTCAAACTTTTTGTACTGTTATGTAAGAGACTGAGTCGACTTTGTCCAGCCTGGGATTTGAACCCCATACCTGTGGCTTGGAAGTGCGATACACTACCACTCAGCCACTGAGCTCTGCACGTATGATATGCATTTAAGTTCTACACATGAATTGAGCATGAAAAACTCTCTAAGTGAAACCCAGAAATCATTGCACGTGTTTAAATAATAATGATAAAAAAATATTCAATGCATAACTTCTATTTTAAATCAAGTGACTACTTGCTTAGTTTGTTATGGTAATCATATATTTTCAGCTATAACCTTTACCCACCCACTTTGCTGGGTACTTCATAATGTTATAAGACTATATATATTGTTTTTTTTTAATCATTGATGTCTAAATCCTGGCATAAAGCTTTCGATTGTATTCAAAAACATTCTTATATCCTTTACCGCTTGATTTCAAATGGACAAGGCTTGAATTTCTAAAATGGGAATTTTTATATCTATAACGCTCCCGTACCCACTTCCCTTCTTCATTTGGGACAGATTTCAGCTAAACTCGTTGTTAGCGTATCTTTACTCGACAAAAGAATCATGCCTGCCAAATTTCAAGTCTGTCGATCTAAAAGTTCTGGATATCATGTGATGAATAATGGAGTGAGTGAATCGCGCTTTTCTTCTATATATATAGGTAGATAGATTACCCACATTATTTAAAAAAACAAATAAGAGTTTATTTTTACAAGAGCATATTTTGTGTGTCCTTGCTGTTATTTCAGATTAGTCATTTTTCATCAGATAAGATTCGTAATACGCTCATATGCATAAAATAAGGATGATTCAGAGTCACGCGGAAATCGAACTCTAAAATATATATAAATATATCACCCGTAAAATGACTACACACATCTTTAAAAATCATGTGCAAATTGTAGGAAGCCATCAGATGACACCCATAGTACGTCACAATGACGAGAGTGTAAGAAAGCGATATATAAGGAATAGAGGCAAAGAAGTAAAATTGTTCGCAAGTGCTTTATAAGCCATTCAGTCCAATAACCGCATAGTTATGACACAAAGGTCGCGTTTGAATAATTTTTTAAGTGGTAGAATTATCGCGGCCATCTGGAATGCTGGAAGTATCCGAGGAACTTGGAATCGTTCAGAGTGTCATCTCCAGGCTTTGGCAACGATTCCAAGATGATGGTCATGTGAGTAGATGTTACAGCATAGGTCGCTTCCGAGTTACAACGCTGAATGAGGACCGGTATTTGGCAGTTAATGCCAAAAGAAACATCGAACATGTCTCGTCAGCTCTCTTCAGCCACTGGTTCAACAGTTTCAAGGCAGACCGTGGGCAGACGCTTAGGGCAGATTGGTCTATATGCTCGTAGACCTCTCAGATTTGTTCTACTTACTACAACTCACTGTCGCCTGCGGTTAACCTGGAGTAATGAGCATGCATTGAGGACACCGCAACAGTGGCCTTGTGTGATGTTCTCCAATGAGTCCAGACTTATATATAGCTTGCAGTCTGATTCTCACCGGACTTTCATATGCAGAGCTCCAGGTACCCGTTACCACCAAGAGAACATCATTCAACGACACCGTTTTAAAGGTGAAAGGTTGCTCGTTTGGGGTTCCAGAACTGACCTGAATGCTCAAATTGGAACTATGACAGGCCAAATGTATCAGGACGTCAATCTGGAATAACATGTACATTTGTTTCTGGGTGCCATGGGTGCAGAATTCATGTTTATGGAAGACACTGCCGGTCCTCAACGTGTAAACATCATAAACGAATGCCTTCAAAAGGAGGATATCACCCGTATGTACTGACCAGCATTCTCACCGGACTTGAATCCAGTAAAGAATGTGTGGGACATGCTTGGCCCACGAGTTGTAGCCCGGCAACCTCTCATACATGACTACCGGAGCTTCGGAGAGCATTGCGTGATGAGTGGTGTAATATTTTCCAAGATCAGATCGATAATTTGACACTCAGCACGCGTAGGCGTTGTACGGACTGTATTGCATCGTCTGGGAGACATACTATGTATAAACCATTATACCAAGCATGTAATATTGGTTCTTGTAAATAGGGGGTGTTGTAATTTGCTCCAGGGAGCAAAAATCACAATTTTTATTAATGATATCAAGCATATAGCATCTTTTTTGCTCTTTGCCT
>BMAV01016350.1:97380-123029 GCA_019973955.1 Trichonephila inaurata madagascariensis
TGCTGTTGCAAACATTTTTCAAGAAAGCCTATTTATTACACCTTGAATGAGATCTTCGAGAAAAAGTTACATTAAATGATTCTTGTTTATTGGTATTTTTTAAATTCAGCTGTTTTGTGACAAATCAAACAATTACTGTGATCCATGTTTGTTTTTCCCTACAAAATAGTCAACCTCCCAATCGTCTTGAAACAATATATTTTCTTCGGATATTTTTCGCTCGCAAGATAAGAAAGATAGTTAAAAAGAAATTAGTTCCTACCATAAAATATTATCACTACTCCACTGTTGTCTGTTATCACTAACCGTAACCGTTACAAATAGAAAAAGAATTCAACTCGCATTCTTACGACATTGACAAACGAAAAGCAAAATTCATATATTTAATTTCTTGAAACCAAATTTTTAATACATTGTTCTTAAATAAATGAATTTTTCAGAGCAATGGGCACTAACCGGTCGACTTAAAAAGGCTCGGTGGGCCGCAGGTTGAGTATCGCTGCGTTAGATTAACAGCTGTATATGTAATTGGTATCCAGCACAGCATTTTCCTTATACTCTACAATGCATATACACTGGTATCCAAAATTAACGTAACAAATATAAAATTCCTTACTATTTCAAAAAATCTGCAACTATTTTTTAAAAACTTATATATAAAGTGAGCAAAAGCAAGCATCCTATCCTAATTTTGTGAAATTTGACAGATAAAAAGAATTTTTATGCGTTTTAGTGAAACACGTTAAAATCATTTCCACAGTAGGTTGTTGAATTTTGTGTTTAGACTTGTGTATCGCAGTGTGACAAGTACAAATTTGTGTTAATTTTGTTAAAACGAGTTCCCGCAATTGTTTAGAGCATGTTTTGAGACGGAGAGCTGTTGGTTGGATTGAGGGTGGGATGTCTCCAGCAGAAGTAGCTCGAAACCGAATTGTTTTTCCAATGGTGATATCCAAATTGAGGAAACAATTTCAAACAACAGGTAAAGTTGTTAGAAGACCTGGACAGGGTCGACGAAAAGTTACAATATGTATGGAAGATCGATATTTGACAATAAATGCACGTCATTACAGAGTGAGTGAGTGAATAGTGTTACGAATTTGGTTAAATAGTGTAAATAATTTGTATTTGAGTGTTTAATGCATATTTATTACTCTATGTTATATTTATTTCATGTTAAAATTGTGCTACTCACAAGCAATGCCGCCCCTTACGTTATAATGGCGATTCAATGAGAACTTGGCGAAATCTTGGCGTTAGAGCTAAGTTGGCATCATTTTTGGCGACAAGGCAACCATTTTGGCGTCATTGGTGACCATGTTGGCAAGTTCAGAACCCTCTGGAATCTTCTAGAAGGTAGTGGATCTCTCTCCACTAGTGCCACGTTCAATGACACTAGCGGTTATATTTCTGAAAGTTTCTGTCGCGCCAATAAATAAAGAGGCTCGCCGGTACGGCGATCAGTCTGATTTTATCCAGCGAATAGTGAGGATTGTTTTCACTAGCGATTAGCTCGGCTGTGCTTGTGAATAAGCTGTTACATACGTGTATTTTTAAACACTGGCAATTGTGTTTGAGTGCTTTTGAAGGTGTGAAGACCTTCGGAGATTTACTCTGTGAATATTGCTGCTGAATCTTGTATTTAAAAGATTGGACTTTTAATAATAAATTCGTATCGCTTTTAAAAAACTGTTCATTTTCTTTGTGATTGTTTTTGCATAAAATCACCGAACCCACGGTTCTACGTAACAATGTTAACGTCGCACTGTTCAGCTACACGAGGGCTTTTGGTGACGGACGACGTAATTTTGAACCATGGTCAAGTGACGTGGGTGACACCTGAGCTGGCACCCCCCTCTCCTACCACACCACACCAACGGGAGGACGTTTGAGTTCTGGACAGTTTTAACGTGCATTTCTCCCCTACACGGCGGGTCTTTAGTGGTACTGGGCTCAGACTCGTGATAAGGTCAGCAACGATCCAATACCTTGGCCACTCGGCTACACGTCATTTCAGAGACAGGGCATCTAAGGAGTTTGTTCAGGACTGATTTGGTGGGTGTGAAATTCTTGTTTGGGAAGTCATTTTGTTAGACTGCAGTACACCGCTACACATTTTTACTGAGAGTTTTGATATTAAACAATTGTATAAAGACGAAGTTCTTGAACCTCATGTGAGACTGTTTCAAGGACCAATTAGACAATAATGTGATCTAAGCTAATCTTGTAGAAGACTTTCTTGAGGAAACATATGCCTTAACAAACCCTACAAACATATGCCTTACTATAAAATCTGCACTTACTGAAGAGAATGGGGATTGCGACCCCCCCCCCCACAACATAAAATTAACAACCTAATTTGTTGTGGTATTAAAACTCGTTATGAAGCCTGTCTAGCAGAAAAGTGTGGCCACATTTCTCATTAGACATTCGATTTTCTAACTATTACACACCGTGTTTCGACAATTTATTTGATCTGATTTGCATGCTACAAGAAGTAACCCTATTAAGACTTTATTTGTTGGCATAATTATTCTCAGAGTATGAAGAAAGTATGTACAAAAATTTATCACCAATAAAAAATTATATGCAAAGAAATTGCATTTTTTCTGCTTGCAAGCCTTAATTTTAGACACTAATGTTATTTTAGAGTCTTAAATAAATTATAATTCGATAATTTCAAATATATAATTACAAATTTAGTTTCTTCCATACTAACATAATAAAAATATACTAAACTGCTATAATTCTACTTTAATGTTAAAAATATGTAAGAATTCAAAACAGTGTGGGTCAAAATAGAATAACTACAGTAACACAATATCAAACTTTTAGGATTGGGACTAAGATTTCAAGATTAAATAGTTTTAAGGCTGCACCTTCTCATTTTATTTGACTATATTACATAACTGGGATAAAATATCAAAAAGTACAGTTATATACTTGTATATGATAATTATTTGCATCGCACTTTATCTAACTGAAGATGGTAAAAGGTGGCATTAATGCTGTGGTGGGATGAAGCTCTGGTAACATTGTTGAAGGTTGGCACCCTCCCCCTCTCTTTTGCGTTATCTTGTACAAAGATGACGTCTCTGAGGCCTCGAAGATAGGGCACAGCCACCAAGCCTTAAGATATGAGAAATGCAATACTGACTATTCCGATGGCGCGAACAAGAAGTATTCGTATCGTGTGCCCAACAGCTGTTTATACCATCACACCAGGTTCAGCGCTAGTATTGGGATATCGAATGCAAGTATGCCCCATTCGTTTTCCTCGATGTCTCTAGATACGGATACGCCCATCATGATGTTGTACGCAGAACCGGCATTCGTCTGAAAAGACTACGTAGTGCCATTCCTATGTCCAACTTTGCCGTTGGGTTCAACACTGTCATTACCCGTTACTATGCTGCAATGTGAAGTGAGGCCACAATAATGGTCCATACTACTCTAGATGTCGTCGCACTGTCCGTGCAGGTACTTGTGCTGTAAAACCTAATTCTTGACTTAAGATCCATGATGTGGCTGCAAGGTCGAGCAGACAAAATGTCTGCCCTCTTAGGCGTTAGTTACGGAAAGTCCGTGAGATTCATCATGACATTCAGTATGACACTCCTTATTCTAGTCATTCTATAATCGCTAATCGTTGGATTCCGAACAATACGAGTATAGCAATTTCACAGAACAATAAACCACACTTTAGATAGGCAGCGATCCGGACACTATCGAATTCCGACGCATGCTGGTTGCCGTTTCTCTTAAAACAAGACAGAACATGATATTCTTGCAAACAACCAACATTCAAATGTAATTTCCGTTGTGTTTCTTCAATTTTGTACAGAATTTTAAGATGCCTTTCCTCCCTAATACGTCATTTAAATGCACAAATGGTTTTTTAATCATTTGAATACCTCAGCATCTTCTTTTCATGCGCATTTGACGTTTGTATCGTCCCTCCATCGTGGCGTTGTAATTTTATTGGCGGTATCCAACAAATTTCCTTTTTGAACTATTTTATTTCCTCCTTCCAATTCAGGATTATAGATGTTAAACTGGTGCCAATAGATTTTTACAAACTTGATTCTCTTCTGACAAAGCAATCAGTAATTAAACTTTACAGCGATGATTCTATTAGTTCTTTATTCAGTTCACGATATCCAGTCTTACAGTTCTATAGCAGGGCCGGTTCTAGCAGTTTTGCCACTGGACAAAAATGGAAAATGCCGCCCCTCTCTCCAAAACAAAACAAAAAAAATTATAATTAAAAAAGATAAATTGTCCACATAGATACACACCTGTAAAACTTGAATAATTCTTGCGAACAAAAAGGCAAAGGCAGCAGAACAATATATATATATATTTTAAGTCTTAAAAAAATACAAAAGAATTCGAAATTAAGCATATAGTTGCCTGTTATTATTTCAAACGAGTAAAATGTAAGAGAAGAAATCGCCAAGGCCAATTTCTTCGAAAAAGAGTCTACTGATGATGGGGACCACAAGCGTTTATTTTAACTTATGGTAACTACACTCAAGATTAAAATAAAGCGTCACCTGTGGCTCTATCTACTAAAAACTCATATTACCATTGCCCCCTTATGGATAGCTGACAATGGACATCGTATGGGCGAAAGGGATGTCCTCTGTGACTCTACTCCTGGATGGGGAGAAAGTTACCAGTGAAAAATGTGTAAACATATCAAATTTCATGATTAAGCATATGAATGCTTCATTTGCCAAATTGATTAACTCCATCATTGGAATTTTATTAAATTTTAATATCAAAGCACTTCATTAGCTCCTAACTGTACATATTCAAAACAAATTTCTCTAATAAGTATTAACACCACTAAATGACAAAATTGTTTTAGCCATTGAATAATAAATAATTTATGTCAGAAGCCAATCTGATTAACTCCGTACTATAATGTATTTATATCATTATAAAAATCTATATAACCAGCTGCACTATTTTTCCTCTCCTACGGAGATATCTGTAAGTTGTTCGTTTAATTTCATTATTCCCTTTAAACAAAAACAAAAAAAACAAAAAACAGCTGTTATCGCTCATACGAACTAAGTACGAGAAAAATAAAATATAAATTAGTTGTATTCGAACTGCCACAAGTGAAGATACTTATAACTTTCAATTTTATTGTGAATTCTTTTAAAAAAAAAAAAAAAAATAAGCCGTTATATAACATTAAGATGGAAGATGTTAATAAGAATTATTTGAGTAAGGAAAATAATGAATCGGACTGTTTTAAGTTTATTGAAATTGCTTTAAAGTACAGAAAAATTAGAAAAGTCGTAACTCCATCTGATACAATTTAAGTATGAATAATGAAGATACCGAATTTAGTGCCATAAATATACGAAAAAGTGTAGCAGGTAGACCACTATGTCTGAAAAATATGGTCCAGCCTTTGTTGCATCCAACTGGTAGAACAGTGACAAGAGAAAAGAGGAAAGATATGATGGACTCTCTCTCTCTTGTTGAAATTTATATTCCTCCTATTAAACACGAGTATTATAAAACTTTAAGAGCAAATCAACAGAATGGAAGCTCAAATACAGCTAACGAAGATGACATCATTTATAATAATGATAACGCAATTTAATCAAAGTAATAATACTCGTAATATTATGTACGAGTAACAGAACAGTTATTATTCATTTGTGCTAAACTCTTTAATAAAACATATGTTTATATAATGACATTTTTCCGTAATAAAAGAATAATTCAAAGACTGAATTTGAATTAATAGTTTACTTTCACTTGTCAAATCGATTAACTCCACCAATCACGAAAAAATTGTAGTAATAATAACAATTACTCCAAGTATATTCCATCTTATACTTTCTATATGCCGTTAAATCAAATAGGCGTTTGTAATAATACAGTCTACATCGTATTTTCTAATTTTTAATTTGAAAAGAATTTTAAAAAACAACATATATTTTATCATTTTTCTCAACTTCTTGTTTTATGGAGTTAATCGATTTGGCAATTGAAAAAAAAAAGCATCCATATACTCCCACCTCGAACCTTTCAAGTTTCAACATAAAACAGAGCTGCGAACTGTTATTAAACATACAGAGTACAAAATAAGGAAATATAAGTTATGTGTTAAATGAAATACCAAATTCCCACCCAGAAAATATATATTTTTTTTGTAACATAAAAAATGCTTTCCAAATTCAATCCAAATGCCACCCCGGGCAGGGATCCGGTTTGTCCGATCCTAGAGCCGCCCATGTCCGCAGTTAACGTTGTAATTTTAGTCTTGTTCACACAAAATTGGTTTCAGTAAGAAAATCAATATTCTTATTTACTTCAAAGTTTAAGACTTTCTCAAACTATGTAAACATTTGTTCGAGAAATTATTAGATGAAATATGAACCGTTCAACTTTAAAATAGAATAAAAATAATTCGTATTAAAAGAAACCTTACTGTATTGAGTCATGTTTATTGGCCAAATCACTTAATTTCATAACACAAACTATAGATAAAAGTTATGAAATAATACTCATTAGGAAAACGTTTAGTATCAAATTTCAAGTTCAAAAAAGGTTTTTGTTCTTCCTTTTTTTTTATCCAATAAAAAAAAATTCAAATACAAAAGGTTGAATGCAAATTTCAACTTCATTACATATTCTTTTTTTTAAAAACTGCATTTATTAAATTTACTTTAGCTCCTTTAACGGACAAAATAAAAAATGAAAGAATGCTATACTGTGTGTTTTGAAACACATTAAAAATAACTCTCAAATAACTACAATGATTTTTAAACCTGTAGACAAAAAGTATTGATTTCAATATACGCATTGTAATGTTTATACGTATGTAGGTATAGAAAAGTGAAAAAAAAAAACATAATTACTGATTGTCTTGATTTGACGTAATTACTAAATTGATGACGATTTTTAAAAAGTAATTACCTTATTCCTAGAATCAATAAGTATACACAATGATACTCGAAAACAATTATATGCAAGAAAATCAAGAAAGCTTAATGCAGAAATGTAAAAGAAAGTGAAAAAATAAATAAAATAAAAAATTGCACTTACTATTATAAACAATTTTCTTTCTTTTGTAATAACTTTTAATATGGGTCGTTGTAACAGTTTCTCCCTTTCCCCCCGCAGTATTCAAAATCAGACACTAGTACAATGCCCATTATTTAGAACCATCAATTAATCTTTCTCATTGCATGAAATAGCATTCTTTTATTCTATATATAATTTGCTTACCGATTTAATTAAAGTTAAAATCAATAAAGGTTTAGTAACTCAAAACAACAGCATTCAATCGCATCCAAATATTCAGAAAGAAAAATTTTTAGTCTTCGGATAAAAAAATTTTATTCATCACCATATTTCGTTGTACATTCTTCCAATAACATTTATTTTTGCAATTTAGGTGTTGAAATATCATTTGGCAGACCAATTTTATATTTTCTTCGAAGTAATTTGGTAGTTATATTATATTTGCTTGAATACATAAATCGTTTGCTATGTTTCACTTGTAACTGTATAAGTAACTGGTAAAAAAAAAAAAAAAAAAAAATAGAATTTGTGGAAAAGAATAATTCTATAATTCAAATCTGTACTTGTAAATTTTGTAGTGTGATTGATTTTATATTTTCTGCATCTTACATACACTTAAAAATTTTCAAACTGCCAAACAATTTCGAATAAAATCGAAAATGAACAAAAAAATCTTCTAAACGAATTTCAGAGACCTAAATAAATGGCCTAAAATTCCAGAAAGGAGGCGCTATAAATATTTCCTTCTTTAATTTGAAGGCCGTGATCAAGATTTATGCACAAGTCAACAAACTCAATGATGTATTAATTTCAAATTTTTTAAACAAAACAACTGTTTATAATATTGGAAAAAAGACCCAGTAATTTTTATTTTTAAACAAATTTCTCTTGGTAAGACCAGGCAGTCCAGTTTTGATTATATTGATATTGTTTACCTTAATAGGATTCGAATAGATCAAAAATGGTAGTTAATACTAACTTTCGGACTTCATCAATTTGGGGATTAATATGTGATGACAATAATTCGACTTCTTCCCACATTTATTGCATAATTTTTCTTGCATATTAAAATTAATGATAAATATAATCCTGGTTCATCTTTTTCATTGTTCCAAAATGGATTTGAGTAATTCGAAGATAAGTAATTGTTATCCTGTTGTTTTATCTTTTCAATATGATAAGAGAGAGATCGCCAAGAAATAATTCCGAGAACACAATCCTAACACCCTACCAAAGCTTTTGTCACAGTATCTCAATTGTATTTGAAATACATTCTTTAAAAACTTTCGAAATATTAACTGTTATTTTGAGTAGATAACAATTACCCTAATTATCAAAAAATTTGGTCACTTCTTGTTTATCCAAATTATGACAAAAAAAGAAATGCTTATTAGAAGCCCCCCTCCCCATACACACAACATGTACGTTGTCATTTAAGATATTTTTCAATCATTTCGAAACATTTTAATTTGCATACTTAAAAAACATGAAAAAAAGTTGTTTACTTTTTTGTTGTTATACGATTGTTGCTTGCATATTTTGATGCATTCAATAATATTATTTTAATTACCAACTTTTTTATTAATTTATAAATTCGCATTAATATAATAATTAATCCGTGGGTGCTTTTCTCAAATTTTCATGTGGATGTCATTTTTAAAAATTTTCAAAGAATTTACAAAAAATTATTTAAAAAAAAAAAGACGATACAATATATAACCAATCAAAGCATAAGGAAGGCTATGGAATTTTTATAAAGTATCGAATTATGGAGATTAACAGTCTATTTAAAAATAAATAATACTCTTCTCTATAAAGAACCACAAAAAGGAGAAAATTAACCGTCACATTTAAGAAAATTTTTTTTAAATAAAATTAATCAATCGAATAGCGCAATGCATTTTCAGATATCTCTCACTCACATATGAATTAAACTTTTATATAACATATGATTAAATCATCCCTTTTTCCACCACATTTTTAATTTAATTTGTAACACTGCATGTTATCAAAAAGGTATTGAAATCAGTATCGAGAGGGATGGAACCTCTCTTAAGCTATATATTTTTTTTAAAAATTTGTAATCTAAATAATTTCTCCTGATTTCTTAAAAGTGAAAATTTTTTTTCAAAACTAAAATTCATTCTTTAACGCAATTGCACATTAATTATTTACAAATCATATTTCTGGCCTAAAATTTATATTTCTCTAGAAAACTAAAACTTAAAATCCAAAGAGAATAAAGTAAAATAAAATAACAAGCAAGGACAATTCAATTTCTATTTTTCATGGGTGCAGTTCAAGAAGACAAATTTCAATTAAAATCAACATTAAAGCAAACAGTACTAATTGGATAATTGATCGAAATTTCTTTTACAATTTCTGTGCGAAATCTTGCATTCAAATTTGAATACTTATTTGTATCTTATATGAATTCACACAATTGATCGTATCACCTCAAAATTTTTCAGGAAGCATTGTTGATGCATCAAAAGAGCCGTAAACATGTTTCGGCCAAAAAAAAACATTTTTGGTAAATATTTTTCTAAAAATACCTCCGCTCAACAGATGGCAGCAGCATCGATGTGCTTAAGCGTAAAAGGCCGTATCACACGTATATTTTTCATGCAATTTTTTCGTCCAATTTTTGGCCGAATCTGAGGGGGAAGGGTTGCCGTAAACAAAACGACACGCTCTGACGTCAGCCGTGCTCTATCTCCACATTGAAAAATTACTCGCCGATTTTTCTGCTTCGGAAAATGAACATCCAAAATTATTTCTTTCATTTCGCTTGCGCAATTGTTTGATGGGTGTAAACTAAAAATAGAGCACCATTCTATTTAAAATATAATACGCCGTTAAAATATTATACACCATTAAAATATTATACGGCATATCTGAAGTGTTAGACGAAACCGGGGCCGCCATCTTGTTTATGACGTAGAGCGCCGAAGAACCCCATTGGCTGGAATTTCAAGCAATTTTATTTGGAACAACTTTTTGAGCTCGCTAGCAAAAAATTGTTCTAAAGCGGTTGCTATGGCAACTGAGTAAAAATTGCACGAATTGAACGAAAAATTGCTTGAAACGTGTACGTGTGATACGGCCTTAAAATTAGAAAGATCCAGACACATGAAATTTAGTATACTGTAACCATGTGTCATGATATTTTTAGCTCGATATGCTAAAGTGTATTTTTTTCCCCAACCAAATACAAAACAACAAATTGATTTTTTAAAAATAATTCTTTTAAATTTTGTTGTCTCTTCTACACTGTATCACTTTTTTCAGATGAATCTGGGAAATACTGGGTTATTCAGCTATATTTAAATAATTGACTAAGCTATTTTATTTACTGAATTGTTCTTTCAAAGGAGCCCAATTTTTGGTTCACTAAAAATTATTCAAAATATTAAAAATTTTATAATCTCCTTAAAAAATTTTTTATCCTTCCCCTTTGATTACGTTTTTCAATTCACCTGAGCAAAGAACAGTTGATAAAAACTGGTTGATAAACATTATTAAATATGTGATGATGGAAAAACAGGAGAATCCTGCGAACCACCTGAATTTTAAAAGACAATTAATTTGCAATCAATTCCTTTTTCTCATAAGACTTATAACAAAAATTTAATTTATTATGGAAAAATTATAGGTCTTGAAATTTATACTCAAGAAAGTGAACAAACTAATATGAATATAAAAAGAACCAATATCACAAGAGCAAAAAAAAAAGTGCAATTCAGGACAAGAGAAAAATTTAAAATACTTTTATTAAGAAAATCAGAAGCCAAAATAAATTAACCACATTACAAACATACATAAAAAAACAACAGAAAACATGCAACTATCTCAGAACCAACAGCTCACAATCAAATCATACTTTTTGAAGCAAATAAATATACACACACATTACTTACAAGATTCAAACTCTTATGGTGGACAACACTCAATTTTTCAAATCACAATATCTAGTAGGCTGCTTAAAGTGAGGTTCGTCTGATAATACATTTTTACACACAAGTTATTTGTTCTTAAGGAAATGATAAAGTAATGTAGATAACCCTGAGACTACAAAGCATAAAATAAAAAAATATATAACACCACCTTTTTCTAAAAAGAAATATTAAATATCACTTTTGGTGATATAGTACTCTCTTTAATTCCAAATTCCTTATAAATATCTGTTTACATTAAAAAGAGTGATGCATAGCAAATATATAAAAGCAAAAAACGGATTTTTTTAAAAATTCATTTTAGAATACATTTAGATAAAATTTTATGGTAATAAATATTTAGTACATATATATATATATTTTTTTTTTTGCATTTCTCTCCAAAAATATTTCAAAGAATAAGGGGAGGGAGAATTCAGAATTTTAGCAAATTTTTAAATTTGTTGCACTTATAATTATTATATTGGTAATCAAGAAAAGTCTTATCTGTAAGGAAAAAATGTAACAAATACATTATGATTTAAGCAAAGAATAGACAAGAATGTACAAATATGCATTATAAGCAGCTATATTATAGCTGCACATATATAGCATAGCTACATTCATTATGAATTTTCAGCTGCACTTTTTTATAACGAGTCCTCATCAGTTGTATAAAATGCTTTAATAATTTCAAATAAAAATAATAACAACTCTTTGACTTATAGATTCTTCTTCCTTTTTTCATTTATTTATTTGAAACATTAGGTTAAAGTTTTCTTAAAAACTCAATCTTTTGTCAACATAGGAAATAGTAGATAAGTCATTCTATCATATTAAGACTATATTGATTTAATTGATATTGTTTTACAATTACAAATTAACCAAAAAAATTAACTTTTTTTTTAAAAAAAATTTAATAAATAATTAAAAACAGCTGTGGTAAAAAAATGAACTACAGCATTTTAATTTTTCTTGTATATAAACTGAAAAATAATTTAAAAACTGAATACTTTAAAAAGTCATAGTACTTCATTCAAAATACTTACCCCCATGCCTTGCTTTACATCAAAGTAACAACATTAATATTTAAAGATTAAAAAACATTGAAAATAATTAATCATATAATTTATTACAGTTTTTTCCTGCAACATTTACATGAAGCATTTTTTAAGCACTGATGTGTAGTTTTAAAAATACAAGCAAATTCAAATCAAATTTTTTCCTTATGACAAATGCATATAAAATTTAAGTTCACAATAAAATACAATCATACAATTACAATACCTATTTGAATCATTCTAGTAATAGTTATTGAAAAGTGTTCACATATCAACAGTTTTCAGGAACATGGCTTAAATATACAATACACACATTAAATCTAACTCATTTAAATACATTAATGTTATAAAAACTACTTTAAGTGAGACAAAAACTCATGTTTTAGTAAAGAAATCTCCTACATGTTTTTATTAGACAGATAAAAACATTTTAAGGACTTTGTTGAAAAGGTCTAGTATGGAACATTTTCATTGCAATACATCAAAACTTGATAGATATGATGCTATGCAAAAGGGAAATTTAGCTATATTACTACAACAGCATGTTATACCCAGGTAATAGCAAGCATAAAATACTCAATCAATATGACATTAAATCTGGTTAATGTATTTTCTCACTTAAGCATATGAAGAAAAAGAAACTAGGTAACACAGAATAAATTTCATATTTTGAAGAACATATAACAAAAATAATGATTTAATATTCAGGTATCAAAAAATAAATTTCCAACCAAGTTTAAAAATAATTTTTAAATAAATGTTATTTAAATCTATCAAAACTTTTAAAAGAGAAACTGAAATAAATAATTACACATTTAACTGAATCTGTCTCAACGTATTGTATTCCTTGTTAAAATTGCATCATTATAAAACTTGATTTTCATTTCTTTGATTTTCGCAATATGTATTGTAATTTATATTTCAGTAACCTAAAAAACTAATACAATAACGTACTACTCTAAAAAAATTAAATGTATCAAAATTTTAAGCAGAATTGTTATATAACTTTAGAAATAATTTTACTACTTATACATACAAAACAGTATATTCAAAAACAATTCCTCTTTTTTAACAATAAAAAACTTTTCAGTAATTTCTAAATTTTATTACAAGGGATGGTGGATGAAGTTTGTGAAAAACACTCTATTCTACTTCATGAGCAGCACGAGAAATCAGTGTCACTTTTTTAAAAAAAAACTACTATTGATAAAAAAAAAATAGCAATATAAATATGATAATAAATGCAATCCCATGTATTATAAGGCATTTTCTTTTAAACACAAAATTCATTATAATTCCCACAAACACATATACATGCATGGTTTTTTTACAAATATTTATGAAAAGTTATTAATCTTTTAATATATCTCACTCTACTACAATTTACACAGTTATAATTCAGTAAAATGTTTATTGGGAGAAAGCACCTTAATATACAGAAACCTATTTCTATTAAATAGAGCCCAAAATAAAACTTCAAAGGTTTGCACACAAAGGAATTTCTATACAGGGCATCTACATCATTATAATGTAAATTAAATTTAAAAATTTTTTCCAAATAATGTAAAGTACATTAGATACAACATAAGTCTAATATACATTTTTGATAATACTAATATATGCACATGTCATCTACTGTTAAAGAATAGAACACAAAATGAGATAAAAGTTTTAAATAGCCAATCCTATTTCTTTATTGAGTAGAAAACAGAATATATTTCCTTCTATTCTGCATTCTTTCTGAAGAAGTCAGTTTCTCTTTATAGAACATGAACATAATTTGTTACCCATACATTCACAGTGAATGATATTCCATTTTTATGCACAAAATAAAAAATAATGCAATCATTGAATGCTTTTAAACAGTAGCATAACGTACAACTCTGCAACCCTCGTATTGCAGGAGAAGAGAGGGTGAAAGATTCTAGGGGCCCAAAACCTGATTGTATGTGTACCCTTTATAAGATCCAACTTGGGGCCCAAAACCTGACTTTGCAGGGGGGATCCCAAAATTCTCCGCAATGTTACTGCTTCTAAATTTCAAAGATGCTGCACAATTTACATTTATTTTATGTTGTTATAAAAAAAAAATTGTCTGAAAACGTTTCATATGTGTTTATTTTTTAAATACAAAAAATAGCATAAACACAACTACATACACAAAAAAATTTGCAGCAATAAGAAATTCAAATTCAATGATGTGAAGTGAATTTTCACAATAAATTAAAACAATTCACAAAATGATTTTTTTTAATATCTGAGATCTCTCCTTTATACGAAATTTCTCACTTTTTTTTTGTCTTTTAAAATTCTTCTATTTAGTTCAGTTAACAATAATGCAAAAAAGTCTTCGCAGATCTTTCAGCTGTGCACGTACAATTACAAGAATGTTCAAATTTAAGTTTGAAATCAAGCAATTTTTTTGGCACATGACTTAAAAAAAAAAAAAAAAAAACAGAAATAATTAAAGAAATACATTTTAATCTTTAGTATCTACAATTAAATGACCATAAAAACTTATCTTTCAAAAAATTCCTACAATTGATGAAATTTCATTAAATTCTTGATTCTGCATAGGTTTCTATTCTCTAGACTTTCAAAAAAGGGAAATGGCTAATAATACATAGCAAAAAAGTAAACTTTTTGAAATATATTAATAGACTTTAATATACCGGGTGATAGCATTGACTCCCAAATCATTCGTAGTGAGTGGCTGGCCAATGTGAAATATTCTGAATAAACTGCAACATTTTATTAATGTAGAATAAATATGCAAACACAACAAATAATAGACAATTGGTGAGGAGAAAAACTAATATTAACTATAATAATTATCTTTTTTCAAATGCTACTCAAAGTAGCTATTTTTTTTAAACATAAAATTAGGATACTGAAAATTTTCCAGTACTATGTTTAAGCACTATAAAACAAGTTGATATAAGTAAACATCATCAAGAGTAGAATTTATGAATAAAATAAAACTTTAAACACATAAGAACATTAATATGTAAAATTAAAAGACAAAAGAAAATTTTATACATGTGTGACATGTGTATACTTCATGTGATAAAATGATGATGTGCGAATTCAACAAGTTGGTGTAAAAAGTTGCTGAACATGTATTTGAAATCAAATACACTCACATGTATTTAAAAGTCATTTTAAAAGAAAATTCAAAATATCCTTCAACTTTTATCTTGGTTATTTTTTTTTCAGCAATAGTAACATAATGCTAACAGAAAATTTACAATTAAATAAATCATCTGTAATATATGATTAAACAGAAAACAAGAATGAATATGCTATTAAGTGTGTGTGACAAAGTACATAAATTTCATGTATTTTTATTATAACTATCCTTATGCATTTATATTAATATAATCTGCAATAAATTATTAATAACAAAGTATAAAAGTTCCAATTCATATGTCAATTTACAGTACAAGTTTACTGAATAAAAATATCATATTTGTAGAAATATGCAAATATATTTATGTATGTAAAGAGGTTAATCCCTAAACCATGTACAAGCAACATTAACATTAGAATGGCCATTGCAGAGTTTTAATACTAAAGAAGCCATACAATTAACTGCTTATGCAATGTAAAATTATTTTTTTTTATTACATTGATATAAAAATATTTTTTAAAAAAAAAGGGGGGGGGGGAAATGTGCTAGCATTTATATTAGTAATTTATTAATTTCATTAAACTTAACACTATTCAGCAACATTTCAAAATACATAACTATTTCCTTACAAACTTAAAAAAATTATTTAAAATTAAATTTTAAATGCATTTATACTTAATTCAAATCCTTTTTTTCTCAAGCACAGAGTAAAAGCAAATAATTTGTAAGTAAATGTTTATGTACAAATGTATATTTCTGAAATAATCAATTAAAATCTATAACTAAAATACTGATTATATTCACATCATTACTTTTGTGAAATTCTTTTTAAGTTCAAATTTTTATCAGTATTAAAGAGGCAATAAAAATATTTATCTGAATCAAAAAATTAGAGAAAAATGTGTTTTTATTATATTTGTGGTTCCACCTGCATTTAGCAAAGTAAAATTTCAAATTATATCACCATGCATATGATGAATATAACAAAAAATCTACCAAATAAATATGATTTATAAATCAAACACACAAGACTAAAAATATGGCATTATAATGAATAGTAAACAGAAAGAAAACATAACCTTCAATGTTTTTGCACAATATTAATTTCAAATTCAGGTTACAAAAATACTAAATGCAGGTAAGAAGTACACAAGTGTTTAATATACTGATTTAGAAATATAAAATAATGCTATAATTAAAAACTTTTCATATTGTTTAATAAGGAATTTGTTACATTAGAATATCTCTAAAAACAATATTCTTTACCTACAGATTCAATAAATTCTGTAGTAATCCAGTTAATATTTTTGTATTAAAATCCTATTCATAATCCAATTCCCCCAAATAAAAACTTACAGATGAGTTATTTTTTCTTCTTATTTATGATTACATAACTCACAACCTTCGAAAATGTATACATTTCTTGATTTCCGTACACTATAATTTGTATCATTTATGATTAGGAAAATCGCTTTGTTACTATAGCTCAGTCACCTTTTTTTCATATAAAACGAAACAATAATAGAATAAAATACATTTTATTGATGAATTAAGTTTCTTTACAAGATAACATTGAAACAGTTAAGACTCATAAAAATGAATTCATAAAAAATATGTATCATTTCGTCAAACATCCAGATACATAAAAAAAAACAAGTCCAGAGTTGGTTGGTCAATATTCCCCCTCCCCTATTCAAATGGTTTGCACATTTCTGATGACAGCCATACAAAACAATTGTTCAGATAAATACTCTGAAATTTAGAAATTAGCTGAAATAAGTTTCAGAATCAGCATTCAAATCATTAGCATAAAAAAGCTGGAAGTTCACTAATATAATTTGGAAGCAAATGAAAAAACAAAATTATCTAAACAAATGTCATCTTCTGTAGTTAGTCAAGTGAATCAGTACTTTAAATGACAGGATTAACTCTCTACTCCAACTGCTGGTTGCAACTGCGAGGATGCTTCAGTCCTTATCGATACATCACTTCCTGGATCACTAGAATTCTCAGAAAAACTTCTATTACTACTAGGAGAGTGAGTGCAATCTTTTTTATCATTTCGTTTTCCCTGTAATTAAAACAAAATGTTTTAAGTAAATTAGGTATTAAAGAATAGTTATATAATGAATAGTTGTTCATAAAAAATATTTTTGTCCCCAAATTCTATAAGTTACTAATAAAATAGCATTATTAAGCAACTAAACAAGAAATCATTTATAATATAAATAAAACACCTTAATGGTTTTTACATATCTTACATTAATTAGAATTATTATACTTGTAAAGAAAATATATTAGGTCTTTTTGGGAAGGGGACACACATTTCATTAATTACACCTAAATACATTTAAAAAATATATTCACATAATTCAATATATTTTTCTTAGTTTCATACTGTAAGGGAAGGTTATTCTTGGTTTAAAAAGACAAAACATATGTTTGTATTTAGTTATTTGTTCATTGTTCTTTGCTAATCATCAGAAGTATCATAATTTTTTCATTGGATGTAATTTATTCCCAACATAAAGATTAAAGAGGGAAAAAAAGATCAACAAAGCGAACAAAATGTTTTATCTTACTAAATCAATAATAGGTATTAAAAATATCAAAATTATTCAAAAAGTAAAGTGATAATATTAAATGAATATAAATTTCTCTTATATAATAATTTGAAAATCACTATTTTTCATGTTTAACTTTTTTAACATACCAACAGTTAGAAACAATCTTATCAAACTTACATCTCTTTCAGGAGGTGGTAAAATGGGGATAGCTGCTTTGGGTCGTTTCTTAACAGTGGGCCTTACCGAGGGAGGTTGACTTTGAGGATAATAATATGTTATTCCAGTTTGATACATGTCACTAGGGGGAGCCTATAAGAAAGTAAAACAATTGCATCAGATCCAATGTTTCGTTTTGCCTTATAAAATGCTTTTGCTTCAATTAAAATATTAAAAGAAAATCAAGTAGGTGAAAATTTAATTTCTTAATTAAAGGTAAAGTTGCAATATATTAATTTACAAATATAGGCACTTACATACTATCACAATCATATTGGCAATACTGAATAAAACCACATGTAGTTAAAAAATAAGCAATTATAAGTATACAATAATCAATAATAGAAAAATACCCAATTTTTATTATTAAATTTTATTTTTTTTCATTTTATTAACATGAGTTTATTATTTTGATATATATAATAATAAAATTATATATAATTATATTATTCAGTTTTATTATTTAAGATTTCAGTAAATCCTGGATTCATATTTTAGTATTCGAGCTTGCCATATCTACGAATGGTTAGGCTTAGAATGGTGATAAGCCGAAAAATATGAAATGAAGCACATGGTTGCCAATTCAGCATCTATGATGCATGTGAAATCGAGGTTGCCAATTTGATGAGTGAATCTTGAAAGTTGGCATGGTTGTAGCAGTACATAAGTACCCAAATATATATATATATTTCCTATTAATTATAAATAAATATAATAATATGTAACAGAATATTTATGAATGTTATAAAGTATGCTGCTTTTTTGTTCATTGTTTCAACATCAGAATATTTTTGAAAAAAAATTAATATTGCACACTAAATACACACAACTGTATAAATAAAAGTTTTATACCTACAATTACAATTCATTAAGTATAATTGAAAACAGACAAATAAGCTGAATTTGAAAATAGCCCTCCATATTGAAAAAAAAAAAATTAAATATGATATTAAAACAAAAATTATAAGCATCTCTCATACGACAGCAATTCCAACCTGTTTGATAAAAGTAGAATATAAAATTTTTCAACAATTTTATATTTATACTTCATATGGGCAATTCAAACATTTTATGAACTTTCAATCTACACTTTATTCATTAGAAACTTATTTTACATCAAATTTTGCAACAAAAAAAAAAAAAGACTTTTTTTTAATTCTGCAATTTTTTGCAAAACATGTATTTTTATTAAATAAAATACATACATATCATATATACACATGGAAGGTTGTGGTACTTGGATGTCATTTTTGAGACAATAGTATCCGAGAGGATTCAGAAAAAAATGCACTGTTGACATTTTCATTTATTGACAATTATTTTGGAGATGGTACATCATACAAAAGCCGTAAAAAATTACAAAAAGCAACAACAAAAACTTGAAAAGATCAGGATGGAAAAATTGTTCTCTCAACCAAATGCCCTCTGCTTATTCCAACGCAAGAAATTTCCAGAACGGGGTGGGCAAATAGCAGCTCACATGCCCCATGCAGCCTGCGAAGATTTCTTTGGTTTGACATATATTTATGAGCAGTTTTTCTTGTATGTTGATCAACAAGAGGAAATATGGATGCAAACTAGCAGACATTAAAGTTAGTGTGAGCTGTGATGAGAATTTCAACAAGTCATCTCACTCCTCATTTTAAAAAAGTTGTAGAAAAGGGTGATATAGGGTACATTGACTCCCTTAAACTGATTCTTAAATTAAATGTGCTTGCAGCCACAGATGTGAAATTTGCACAATAAATCAATTGAATAAAACTGGTGCAGTTTATACTTTTTCTCAGATGCAGTGTTAATGAATGAGATTATTTTAAGGTGCTCTCTGGTATCTTTCGCTTTGACAATGTGGCCCATGAGCCAAAACAATTGCCCACCCCTCTGTTCTAGAATATTCTAAGAACACATGATTTAATCTTTGCAAATGCCATCTGGTTAGATCCAATAGATGATGAATAATGCATCAATTCAATTCACTAAAAAAAATTGATTATATGGCCCTTATTATAAAATCAAGGTTACAATTAATATAGTATTTCTGTAAAGCAGACAGATAAACATAATTAAGCAAAGCATAATTTCTTGGATGGCTTAGGACGAAGAAAAAAAAAAGGGGGGGGGAAAACACAAGAACTAAAATAAAGAATCCTTATATGTATATATAACTCGAATTACATAGATTTTCTACTGTTAGTCCAAGGCTAATTTTGTAAGGAGATAGCCAACTCACTTGCCACCATTAAGAATGACCTCCCATTTTCTGAAGTCAATGACTTATGTTTCTATTTAATACAGAGAAGTGAATTTTAACTAATAATTATGGGATTATTAGAGAAACTAGTCTTTTCTAAGGAAAGAAGGTTCATAAAAACAAGTTTAATTTCTTACAAGGGAAAAAAATGCCTACAATTTTGCCCTTAGAAATATTTTAATCATTCAAAAATGCATCCTTTCTTTCTGCATAACTCAAATTCAAGTATACTTACAGGAGGTGGTGGAGGTGGAGGTGCAGGTGCATACTGCTGGTATGCATACTGATGGTAGCCTGTAGGTGGAGGCGCAGGTGCGAAGCTCATCATGTTTGGAGCTGGGGTAATACAGGGTGGTGGTTGCATAAGAGGTTGTGGAGCTGGTACACTCACTTGAGGAAATAATCGAGGTGGGGGTGTATTTACAGGCATTCGAAGACCTTGAATGAAAATTAAGAGTTTTGAGCAAAATTTAGTTCAACACAAAAACATACTGATCAACAACAAAAGTGATTACACAGTAAATGAATGAGAGATTTTTCAGTGTAATAGACATACTGATCAATAAAGATAATTAAAGAGACATTGAAATGTAATTGCTGATGCACTCAGTAATAAAAATTGATAGTATTTATTTTCCCATTTAATGAACATACACCAATATTTTAATTATGAATAAAAATATTCAGAAAACTGATGTAAACTAAAAAAAAAAATTAACAAGGGGTAAAAACAAGGATCAATATTTAAAATCCTTAGTTTATATAGTTAGTTATATTGTAAAAAATGCAATTAAGTTAAACCTCAAGTCAATAGCAAAGGATGTTTTGAATAAATCAAATAATAATAATTGTAAAAAGTCTTATATTCTCAAGCAAAATGCATATTTTTTTCGGTAGCTGCACACATATTATAGGTGTTAGAATCTTTAGTTTAGAGGCCCTTATTCTTGCCTGGACATTAATCTAACGGACCATTAAAATTTCATTTTGGGTGTTGAGAATACCCCACAAGTGCACATTGCATTTTTGCTCTTGAAGTATCAGAAATAGAATGTTTTAAATTACAATTTATTCAAACATATATTAATATGTATATACACATAAACAATATTAATTCAATTGCTTCGAAGAACAAAAATTATTTAAAAAAATAGCTGCATGCCCCGACATTGCACAGGCTTTCTCTACTTTTATAGGTTTTTCCATTTCCTTCTCAAAATCAGCATTTCTAATACTCTATTTCAAAATGACTTCCACCCCTCCCCCTCCACTTAGCCCGCCGTTGCTTGGGCTTTTACCGAGTGTATAACTTAAAACTCCCTGTTTCAAAATTTTTTAGCTTATTTTCTTTGTCAGACAGGTTTATTCCCCCCCGGCGTTGCACGCACATTTTTAAATGCATAACATATTGTCATGGAAATTCCACTTCCCCTCTCGCTATCAGAGCTCTCGATAAGTGAACATTCACCGATTCTTAAACAACTTGACATTTGCAGCCATCTAATGACACAAAAAGTAATGAATTATTGCACACAAAAAAATTCGTAAAAATAAGTTTTTGACATTTTATTTTTTAAATCACTATCTGTAAAAGATCAAAGTATGAGTTTTTTAAAAATCATTTTCAAATAAACGCATCAATATTGATTCATTTTAGAAAAAATCATAAAATATATAAAGTATCGTTTTTTTGTAAAAAAAAAATACTGTATCGTGACGAAATAAATTATCTTTCCAATTACAAAATTGCTGGCGAAGTTATTAAATGCGCAAATAAAATTTTGAGTATTTTTTTAGAAAAATCATAAAAACTAAGCGATGATGTTGTTTCGAACCCGGGTACAAAGGTTACTAATGCAGTGCTCTAAGCGACCGATCCACAAAACTTTGGAATAAAAGACCTTTAAAATTGTAGGAAGAGATATTCAATTTCGCATTGCGTTGTTTGTTAAAGTTAAAAAAAAATTTCCAGCTTCAATTTTATGTTAATGCCTTCAAACTTCACATATCGATAGCAAACAATGGTAATTTTTAAACAAAAAATGTAACAAAAAGAAAGCTTAAATATTTCTTGCAAAAAGGAAAAAAAAACGAAAAACACAATTTTTTTTAAAAAAACACCCGTAATTTTCAAGCATTTTTTTTTTTAATCTTTGTACAGATTACGGACAATATCGTTCTACACAGAGGAAAAACTTTAGTGAGATTATTTTTATAAAAAAAGAAATTATTAAGTATTTAAATAAAATTGAGTATTATTTGAAAAATCGTAAAAAAAAAAAACATTCTCCGATTCTTAAACAGCTTGATATGTGCAGCTATCTAGTGGCACAAAAAGTAATGTACTTTTTTGTCTAGTACTTTATTTTTTTAAATCACTGACTGCAAAAGATAAAAGTATGAGTTTTTTAAAAATCATTTTCATATAAACGCATCGATATTGATTCATTTTAGAAAAAATCATAAAATATGTAAAGTATCCTTGTCTTGTAAAAAAAAAATTGTATTGTGACAAAATAAATTATCTTTCCAATTACAAAATTGCTGGCGAAGTTATTAAATGCGCGAATAAAATTTTGAGTATTTTTTAAAAAATCATAAAAATTAAGTGATAATGCAGTTTCGAACCCGGGTACACTACCGTTTATAAAGAAGCACTTTAAACGATCACACCGCGATATCTTCGGGGAAAAGCAGTGAAGAGACCTTTAAAATAAAAGGAAGAGCTATTCAATTTCGCATTGCGTTATTTGTTAAAGTTTAAATATTTTTTTTTCGGCCTTAATTTTTAAGTTAATACCTTCAAACTTCATACATCACTTGCAAAAACAACGGTAATTTTTAAAAAAAATGTAACAAAAATAATGCTTAAGGCGATATGGTACCCTAAAAATCATCAAACTATCGATTTTTATTTATTGGCTTATATGATGCTTTTAATCCTTCTTAATGTGACAGCAAAATTTCAGAGTTGTATCTATATTTTTTATTCAGTTATTTATCCATTTTTGCTGCATGTCAGTACACTAAACAAAGCTGCCACGCCCACTTTTCAGATCGTCTGCTAGAAAAGAGCCTGATAAATAAGGAACTAATTTTTTTTTTACTCCACGCTGATTAGTGTTTAAACTGAAATGAAATAATTGTTTTGATTATATGAGAGTTATTCTACTGCGTTTTCTTTGAAGTTCTGTTCCTACAAATTTAACTATATTTTTGTACTGTGTTCTGAAGAGTAAGGAAAGTTGCTTTACGACAAGGAATTTGGTGATTTCTCCAAAAAGTTTAAAAGTTAACATGCCTAGGCCTAAAAAACGTACTAAATCTGCCACAACGAAAGCTTTGAAGAGGTGGTTTTCAGATGCTAAGACAAGTTCAGAAGTTTCTCAAAACACTAACTTGAGATGTGCAAAACTTGAAAAAGAATGCAATACTTTTTCTCGTTTGGATGAAAAATATACTGGTATATCCAGATCTCCAACATACGTCATTATTGATAAAAATGCATTAACAAATCTTTTTAAAAATACTCTATGTAATACTTGCAAAAATGCTTCTTTGCGAGTAAATTTTGGAAGAGCCTATGGATTTTGTGAATATATTAAGGCTTTTAAATTATGGAAAAAAAGAGTATGAATATTTGTGTACATGTTGTTTATTATAGTAGTATAGAACTGTGCATGAAATAAACTCTAAAACGTGTGTGTAATTTTTTAAAAAATTGTTAAGACAATGTTTTATGAAATATTGACCTTTTTGTTTATATATTCATTATACAAGTATATTCTTTTATTCTTGTAAATTTTTTAAAAAAAATTGTGGTAAGCAGTTTGAAATAAACTAATTAACATTACATAAAAGTTTCAGATTATTGGAGGAATTTTTTATCATGCTATTTAAGACATGAAAACTTTAAACTCATTTTTCTCCATGTTGAATTTTTGTACATTCACTGTTATTCAAAACCCTAAGGCTTTTTTGATAATTGAAGTAAGGGTTTGAAACGTTTTATACATGTTTTGAAATGTATGTTTTGTAAAACTGTGCATTGAATTATCTCTAACATGTTTAGTACTTTTTCTAAAAAATTTCAAAATCAAAATTAATGTTTTTTCGAGAATTTTTGTAAGTTTAACTATAAAAAAAATTAATAAAAAACTAAAGAGCAGTAGCAGAAAAAAACCCATGCACAGTTTTATGTAGTATATTATAAGGTACTTGGAAAAAAAAATTTGAAAGAAAAGAAACATATTTAAAAAAGCCTTAGGGGTTTAAAAAATGTTTAAAAAAATTTAAAAACTTTAAATTTTACAAACATTTTGCAACAAATTAAAATTTTTTTGTATGGAATTATTATTAAATATTAACCTTTATAAAATACAATTAAAACCAAATATCAAATATTAAAAATAAAAAAAAATTTAAAGATTGTACCATATCGCCTTAAATATTTCTCGCAAAAAGAGGAAAAACGAAAAACACAATTTTTTTCAATTTTTGTACAGATTACGGATAATATCGTTCTACACACGGGGAAAAAAAGTTTCGTGAGATTTTTTTTTTATAAATAAAGAAGTTATTAAGTATTTAAATAAAATTGAGTATTTTTTTGAAAAAACGTAAAAAAAAAGTTTTTGACATTAAATTTTTTAAATGACTGATTTTAAGAGAAAAGCATGAACTTTTTTAGTGTAAAATGGAACGATTTAGAAACAATTTCATTTAAACGTATCGATTTTGACTCATTTTAGAAAAAAGTGTAAAAAATAAAAAATGGCATTAATTATGCGTTTTAAGGTTTTTAATTAATATCTTTTTAACTAATTGGAATATCGGAATATAAATGGTCAAAACGGATTCCTCGGATCATTCCCGATCTTTTGGTACCTCTGTGTCGTGCGGTTCGTGAGAAGGACACCTAGTCTTGTTCATAGTTACGTTTGTTTACCAACGAATTTTAATAGTGTAGATTTTTAAACACTTTTCAGAGAAAGTATGGTAAAATTCACAAGGGAGAGAGTAATAATAACTTAGTCAATTGCTAGATGCCATATTAATTTATTCACACACAGTGATTTCAAAGACTGCATAATTTCAGAGGAAAAATATAGCATGATACTGAACAATTTTATTTTACAGAATTGGAACTACCTTTTGAAGAAATTTCTGAACAAGAAATGAAATTCCACAAAACAAATCATAACCTCTAGCCACTACGAATATTTAATCATTTTTTAATGTTTCCATAGTTCATCAATCTCTTTTCTCCAAATCAGAAATGGCTATTCAAAGTTATTAGAGGAGATTGGAAGGGATATTGAGCAGTCTCACATTGCAGTAAGAGATCACAACTCCACAATTTAAGCAAAAAACTAAAAAGAAGCTTTACTGACTCAGAAAGTAGAAAAAAACACAGATCTACCAAGAAAAAGGATG
>BMAV01016350.1:123429-158848 GCA_019973955.1 Trichonephila inaurata madagascariensis
AAGAGAAAAGCATGAACTTTTTTAGTGTAAAATGGAACGATTTAGAAACAATTTCATTTAAACGTATCGATTTTGACTCATTTTAGAAAAAAGTGTAAAAAATAAAAAATGGCATTAATTATGCGTTTTAAGGTTTTTAATTAATATCTTTTTAACTAATTGGAATATCGGAATATAAATGGTCAAAACGGATTCCTCGGATCATTCCCGATCTTTTGGTACCTCTGTGTCGTGCGGTTCGTGAGGACACCTAGTCTTGTTCATAGTTACGTTTGTTTACCAACGAATTTTAATAGTGTAGATTTTTAAACACTTTTCAGAAAGTATGGTAAAATTCACAAGGGAGAGAGTAATAATAACTTAGTCAATTGCTAGATGCCATATTAATTTATTCACACACAGTGATTTCAAAGACTGCATAATTTCAGAGGAAAAATATAGCATGATACTGAACAATTTTATTTTACAGAATTGGAACTACCTTTTGAAGAAATTTCTGAACAAGAAATGAAATTCCACAAAACAAATCATAACCTCTAGCCACTACGAATATTTAATCATTTTTTAATGTTTCCATAGTTCATCAATCTCTTTTCTCCAAATCAGAAATGGCTATTCAGAGTTATTAGAGGAGATTGGAAAGGATATTGAGCAGTCTCACATTGCAGTAAGAGATCACAACTCCACAATTTAAGCAAAAAACTAAAAAGAAGCTTTACTGACTCAGAAAGTAGAAAAAAACACAGATCTACCAAGAAAAAGGATGATGTACTATTTATCCCCAGGGAGCAAATGATGTATTAGCAAAACAATAGCATTTCATTTTAATTTTTAATAAAGAATTTTTTTAATTAAATGACTTTAGTTCAAAAATTAAAAAACTTTTATTAGGGTAGGTCGCCAAAAAAAAAATTCTCCCTTCCCCTTGAAAACGATATCTTAAACAAGTTGCGTTTTGCCTTGCAAAGTAAAGAGAACAGGAGGGATGTTGTTTACGCACTGCACTTAAGTTTCGAAAAGTGCAAAAATTTTGCTTTTTTTGTATATTTTTTATAATTATTTAATTTACTAAGGTTGTAATGCTACAGCTCGAAATGTGAAGCTTTGGATATGAGAAGAGCGGGGGAAAAAAAATTAAAAATCTACAAACATTTATCATGCCAAAAGCTCAAAACACTTTTAACAAGCAATGCTCCATCATTTTATTCGACTTCATTCTTTCACCTTAAATAAGCAAAACTTAATAAATACTAAACATATTTTGTAGTTGTGATTAATGCCACCTGTCTGACGTAGTCAGAACGAGGCCCACGAAATTCATCATGGCAAGGGGCTAGAAGTAGGCCTGTCGTTGGCCTAGGCCTTGAGCACCATACAGGTGACAGCACGAATTAGCTCGGCCAAATTCCCCGAAGGGTCGATAGATGGCGACACCACCTATCTCCACCTCCACAATTTTGCCATGGGACTGAAGGGGAGAGAAATATTCTCCTGTCCCCTGCACTAGTGATTCAGCCCACAAGACTTTCGTACATTTCAAATATTGCAACACCATATGTAAATGTATTATTAAGAACAGTTTACAAAATTATCCAATATTTTTATTCAAATAATGCACTTCAGAATCAGAAATTAAAAAAAAATAAGGTATCAAATGTGATAACAAAAATCATCCAGATGATGCCCTTGCTTCAGCACATCCTTACCTATTTACAAAATGTTTCTGTCTTAAGTTTGACATAGGGTTCTAACAGTTGGATGTGATAGAAAAGTTTAGAACATCTATGTAACTGAGTCATTTATTACTTCATCAAGTCAAGGGATAGATGATGTGATCGCAGCTGCTGCTGCTTTCTCTCCAAATGCTCACTGACTAATGATGATATTTTTAGAATGACCAATGTGTTTAGATAGGAATATGAGGTACAGATGGGAGAGGGGGGAATTAAATTGTGTAAATTAAAAAAATTTGTCTGTGCAAAAAGCTCAAAAAGTATATCTTTAACAAAATTAGCAATATTTCACATTTAAAAAAAAATTTACCTTTAATAAACAAATCTTAGTAATAAAGTACCGTAAAATACGGCGTATAACGCGCACCTATACTTTCAAGCTGAATTTTTTAATTTTTAGATATATTCGCCGTATAACGCGCACCCTCATTTTTACGAAAAAATAGGAAATGTTTGTATACATTGCTTTTATGTTTTAGTCATTTATTCGAGGTATTATCCCAGACTTTTGAAAAAATAGTATACTTCTAGAACTGCAACTTGTAGTAACAGGAGTTGATGGAAGGAGGTGGAGGAAGGCAGATGTGTGAGCTTGGATACGTTATTATATTCTTTCAACGAGAACTTCGTTGTGGGCGTAGTGTATTTAATTCTAATTGTCAGAAAAATAATTTATGTCTATATTTTTAAGTTCAGATTAGTAGTTTTTTTATCCTGTTATATCTCGCAATGAAAATATATATCATATTATGGATTTAATGAGTTGCCTTAGAACTGTAGAACCAGATAGGGAAATAAAAATATAATAACGGAGTGAGCGGAATATAGATGTTCAGTATTTTCACCTTCTGAAATGGATGTAAATTTATTTGCTAAGTTTTATTGCTATAATTAACACCATAAACTCTTTTAGATTAAAAGACAAGTCGTTTCTTTCTAATAAACAGTGTTTCGACACAAGTAGAAGTATTTTTTTTAATGCTCGTCTCTTTTGTTATTTTTAAAGCTATTGCTTTTATACCCTTAAATTTTGATCTTATTTTTTTGTGTTCAAAGTGTGCGTTATGCGCCTGATTTTACGGTACATATTTTTCATCCCATTGAAAAGAATGGTTCTTAAGGTTAAATTTCTGAGAATAATCGGTCTTTAAGGGAACTGAAAGCTGGAATATTATTATCAGCTCTACATAAGTTTGATGCCCTGCTTTTCACTTACATAATTAACTGTTGGCACATGCTATATGTAAGTTGATATGGAAATGGAGACATCCCTCCCCAATTTTTATTTTTCCCAAGTTATGTTTTTCTTCAATTAGTCAGTACAACTAATTGATATATATACACCATAATAATTAATTGTTTTAAGTTCAGAAAGTCCTACCATCGCTATACAGTTTTATTAAAAAAAAAGTTTAACATTTTCCAAAGTGAATCTGCTGGGCTTTATGATGTATAATAGCATGTAAATATTCTATTGTCACAGATTGCATTAGCAGAAAAAGAAAAAAAATGTGAATGCATTATTTTAATTTTTATTGTGATAATGTTAACCACATATCTTTGAGTTATGTTTTATGCTACTGAAAAGAAAGTATAAGTTTGGATGGTTGGACTTGCTGGAAAGAAATACAAAGAAGCTTAGGGAAAAAAAATAGCAGAGTCCTAGACCCATCAAAGTACTTTAAGTGAGACTTTGGAAACCCACACACTGGAACACACTGATACTGAACAAAGTACTTAGAAGATTTAATATATCAGATAATGATCAATTCAAGCCTCTAATTTGACACCAAAAAAAAAAAAAAGATTGGATGGTAAAGGAAAAGCCATCAAAAGAAAATATTATTGGTCAGTAATCACACACACACATTATGGAGTCTGATTGAGCACAGCTACAGGTTTATCATGTCCTTCGTGGTTATGGAATAAATAAAGAACTCTGATACAGATCTCCAAAACTTCCTCATCTCATCCAAAAGGTGGAGCACTGCATCAAATTAAGATAGCACTTTGAAAATAGTGTGGTGCTGAAGCAAGATACAACATGAATGGGATGACTTCAAATATCAATACTTGAATTTCTGCAAAAGTCTTGCTTTAAAGTACATTATTTGAATAAAAATAGTGAAAATTTGAAATATGTTTACCATTTATTTGGTTTAGTTTATTAAAGGTGAAAATATAAATACAGAAAAAATATAAAATATTACTAATCTTAAAAAAAAAAACGTTTTTGAAGCTTTTTGCACAAAAAAAAAATATTTTGAATTTAATATCATTTTAACCTCCCCCCCCCCCCCTCTTTTCTTCCAAATTTCACATTTAGAACGGCATTACAGTTTTAAAAAGTTAAATAATAATTACAGAAAATTGATGCTCACGTTACACCAAAGGAAAAAAAAAATTCATTTTTCAAAACTTTATGTAAAATTTTTAGCAGGAAGAAGAAATTTTTGATATGATTTCCCCTCTCCATCTTTTCACTTAGCCTATCTTTCATATTTTTTGCTCATTATATTTGTCATCTTTTAAAAACTGTATTAATGGATTGATAACAAAAATTATGAATTGGTGTACTACAATTTTAAAGCCTATTTTCTTCTTAACTTTGATAAGGAAATAATGTGAACTTACAATAATACTACTAGCTATAATAAGCAGTAACTTGAATTTCTTTTTTTCCTATTTCAAACAAATACTTCATATAGAAAAATACTAAAAACATGTAAAAAAAAATTAAAATACGAGAAATAAATTCAAATAAAATTATGTGTATTTGTGACAAATATTAATGCTGTAAAATATTTTCAGAACCAATACTTAAAAATATGGATATGTGTTTATCTTTAAAATTCAAAACATTAAAAACATTCCCTTGATATAAAATGCCTTAGAAACTTTTGTTACGAATTCTAGAAAATCTTCCAATATATGAATGCTTCACTTGCCAAATCGATTAACTCCATTTTTGGAATTTTATTAAATTTTAATATCAAAGCACTTCATTAGCTCCTAACTGTACATATTCAAAACAAATTTCTCTAATAATAAGTATTAACACCACTAAATGACAAAATTGTTTTAGCCATTGAATAATAAGTAATTTATGTCAGAAGCCAATGTGATTAATTCCATACTATAATGTATTTATATCATAATATAAATCTATTTAACCAGAGCTGCACTATTTTTCCTCTCCTACGGAGATATCTGTAAGTTGTTCGTTTAATTTCATTATTCCCTTTAAACAAAACAGCTGTTATCTCTCACACGAACTAAGTACGAGAAAAATAATATAAATTAGTTGTATTCAAACTGCCACAAGTGAAGATACTTATAACTTTCAATTTTACTGTGAATTCTTTTTTTTAAAAAAAATAAACCGTTATAACATTAAGATGGAAGATGTTAATAAGAATTATTTGAGTAAGGAAAATAATGAATTGGACTGTTTTAAGTTTATTGAAAGTGCTTCAAAGTACAGAAATACAAGCTGAATCAATTGAAATGAAATTTCTGGAAAGTGGACACAGTTACTTGCCTAATGATTCACAATTTGCTATCATTGAATCTCTAGCAAAAAAAAAAGTTCAGAATATCTTTTCGCTAGATTACTGGTATAGTACAATAAAAACCTGTAAAAAGAAAGCACTGTTTCATATGGTTCAAATGACGCATCAGGACTTTTTCTCTACAAGTACTTTAGAAAATTCTATTAATAATAGAAAGGTATCAGTTACATGGATGCCAGTAAATTGGCTCAAAATGCACCGGATAAAATTAGAAAAGTCGAAACCCCATCTCATACAATTTAAGTATGACTTTAATGAAGATACCGAATTTAGTGCCATAAATATATGAAAAAGTGTAGCAGGTAGACCACTATGTCTGAAAAATATGATCCAGCCTTTGTTGCATCCAACCAGTAGAACAGTGACAAGAGAAAAGATACGATGGACTTGTTGAAATTTATTCCTCCTATTAAACACGAGTATTATAAAACTTTAAGAGCAAATCAACAGAATGGAAGCTCAAATACAGCTAACGAAGATGACATCATTTATAATGATGATAACGCAATTTAATCAAAGTAATAATACTCGTAATATTATGTACGAGTAACAGAACAGTTATTATTCATTTGTGCTAAACTCTTTAATAAAACATGTTTATATAATGACATTTTTCCGTAATAAAAGAATAATTCAAAGACTGAATTTGAATTAATAATTTACTTTCACTTGCCAAATCGATTAACTCCACCAATCACGAAAAAATTGTAGTAATAATAACAATTACTCCAAGTATATTCCATCTTATACTTTTTATATGTCGTCAAATCAAATAGGTGTTTGTAATAATACAGTCTACATCGTATTATCAAATTTTTAATTTGAAAAGAATTTTAAAAAACATAATATTTTATCATTTTTCTCAACTTCTTGTATTATGGAGTTAATCGATTTGGCAATTGAAGCATCCATATATAGATCCAATGACATTATTTGTGACCCTAAGGAAGTACATTATCCAACTCTATTTGCATCAGGTTGTAGGTAGAAATTATGTTTAAAAATTTATGCCAGCTAGCTAGGTAAAGCCATATTTTAAAAAATTGAAATTAAATTCCTTTTATAAAATTATTCTTTTAAAAACAGTTGTATTTAATGAAAAGCATATGATAGATTATCTTAAAATATGCTTAAAAAGGATGTTTAAAGCAGTTGTTATATACCTTTTTTTTCCTCTGCACATTACTTAGGGTGATAATTAAAAGTTAATATGTACCCTTCAAAGTAAGATTTTGTCAAACAATTGCATACTGAATGTGTAATTTTGTACTTAAAAAAAATTCAAAAGAGAGAGTTTTTTAGTACAATCTAAAAATTCCTTATCAACTTACAAGATGTTTTTAAAAAAATGTGGGGAGGGGGAGTATACTAGACAATTTAATTTGCTGCTAGAAAAAAGGCTTATTTCTCAAAAAACATTCTATTGGCTTTACTGCACTAAAAATTATTGCACAATTGAAATTAGTAAAAAACTTGTGAACCACAATTATTTACTGAAACAAGACAAGAGATATAATATATCTACACACCTATGATTCATTTCATGATCTGAAAAAGTTTTCAGCTACTAAATATATTGAAATTTTGTATTTTCAAATGTTTTGAACAGATGGCATAATTTGACCAGGAGCATTCATTTCCTACAATTAAACTTTGCTAAAAATCTTATGAGCTCATCCTATGCCATCTTTCCTGTAAACAATGCAAATTTAGTGCAACCATGTTTCCTCATTATATTTAAGATTTAGGTTTCAAAGAATATTATAAACATTTTGTAAGAATTTTTTTTTTATTTTTATTTCTTCATTACTTGAAACTGTTACTTTTTGATTTTGAGAATTTAAAAATGGTAGTTCTCCAGAAGATGACAAGAAAAGTAAAAGGTCATCAACATGCATCGATGAAGAACAAATTGAAATTAAGGAAAGTTATTGTTGAAACCCTGCTACAAAGAAAATCAAAGATGCAGGAAGCATTAAATCCATCTTGCCGATCATCCCTTTAGTAATAGTTGCTCCACTGGATGCCTCGTTTTGTTCCAAATCAAGCAAATATTACTCTTGTAAACTTGGAACAAATTTATACAAGAAAGGTTAAAAGTATTGGGAATAAAGATAGTCCAGTATCTGAAATTGGAGGCCTGATGTGTCATCAAGGCAATCTATGTGAACCTATACTGCTAATCAAACAAATTTTTTATCGTCAAGGAGCTTAAACTGTTATCCATCCCAAGTATTCTCTTAAAAACCTGTGAATTTTTTTCTTATTTCTTTCAAAGGTTTGTCTTGAGACTGATGATGAAGCAGTCAATAAATATGAAAGAAATTACCATGGTCATTTTCCCAGCAATTTGAGTTTCCAAAGAAAAAAAAAGTAATTGTATCTTAAGTTAGTTTAATGAGTGCCCTTGCACAAATACCACCAAAAATTCTCTGATAATAAAGTACATTTTGGAAAATGATATTTGTAAAGAGAATTAAATGCCAGTTGACTAGATAAAAAACTGAAGCCTTATTTGGAAGTGAGTGGACGAATATTAACGTCGCATTGTTCAGCAACACAAGGGCTTTTGGTGACGGACCTCATAATTTTGAACCATGGTCAAGGGACGAGGACGACACCTAAGCTGGCACCCCCTCTCCTAACTACCACACCACACCAACAGGAGGGCTTTTGAGCTCTCGACAGATTTACCATGCATCGCTCCCTTACACAGCGAGTCTTCAGTGGTACTGGGCTCGAACTCATGATACGCCACAGCCAAGAGCCCACTACCATGGCCACATTATATTTTGGGACAAAGATAATATTATTCAAAATCTAAAATATAAATGTAGAAAGTTCTAGACTTTCTGGAATCAGCTCTTCTGAATTTTTATTTCTCCTGTTATTTCTTAATTCTTGTTTGGCTTGATAAGATTGGCTTGATTTTGCAGTTGTTAGTATTTTGCTTAAATGCTAAGTAGTACATATAATACAATTAAAAAAAGCACAAAGTTCATGTCTTTTCACTCTAACTCACCAAGAAGTAAATCTTTTTTGCTAAAATTGTCACATGTGTACTTTTAGGTATTTGTTTGGTGCATAAACAAACCATACTTCAAACAGCAAAAAATTAATTTAAATGATTAGATTTATTACTTCATTCAAAATAAACAATCACATATTAATACTTCACAGAAAACACCTTGGCATTAATAATAGCTTGGCACCTTTGAGGTATAGAGCCAAGATGAGTTTGGATGAAGGAGAAAGGGATCTTCCATTACTCTTCAAGTTGGGGGAACTTTTCATCAGCATTTCTTCCTGCAAAATGATGATCAAGCTCGGCATATACTTCTTGATAATGAAAAGGTCTGGGGATCGGCTTCGCCAGTTAAGGAGGATCATATGACGGCAAGAGAACTAACTTTGGATGTGCTTGCATCAATGGTTTGGATCACCATCCTATTGAAAAATGAAGTCATGACTAAGAGAAATTTGTGTATACAGACACATTGTGCACTCAAAGATGCCTTTATACTGAAACTTATCCATGATTCACTGAATTCACCACAGGGAACAGGAGAGAGGCACATCGCCAAACCATAACATTTCTACCCCATGCTTCATTGTTGGAATATGGCAATTGGGGTTGAAATGAGTGCCCCTAAAGAACAACAAATCTATTGTATCCCATTTGTATCAAACAATGCTTTTTTCTTTTATCACTCCTACCGACATTTTCCCACTTTTCTGGCCCAGTCCTTGTGCCTCTTTGTCCACTGTACATGCACCTTACCATTCTTCACAGATAATCAGTTTTTTTAGGGGCATCTTACATTTAGTTCAGTTGCTTTATACATGATAGAATGATCAGAGGGGTTTGGGTGAAGGAGTCACATAGCTCAAATGTAATGTCTACAGTTGTCAGGCAGGAACTGACATGTGAAAGATGTACAACATTCACCTAGAAAAAACTAGAAATAGAACAAGGATATTTGGACTTCAGAACCTACATCACACCTCATTGATCAACCTATCTCTTTAAAAACTTTGATCTTCAACTCTTTGATAAACTGCATTGTTAGAGAAAAGTCTGAATTTGGAGTATCCCTTAACTATGGCTTCCTGTTGCTAAATAGTCAACTAACAAATGCAACAGCAAAAGCCCATTACCAGTAAGAAAAGAGTAAATTTTATTCAACAAAATGCTTTTATAAAAACAACCAAAAATAAAACATGTAGATAAAAAGGACATCTTTTCAAATGTGAACAAATGTTAAAATTTTCAGAGCCTAGTTAATTATTAATGTAGTTACTGGTAATTAGGTTAACAGTACTTCAAGGACATGGATTTTACTCAGAAGTTTAAAATAGTACCTGACATCACTGAAAGAAAATGTGTTCAAAAAACATGAAATTGACGCTCTTTTGACCGATATAGTATCAAACTCAAAACTGTAATTCTCAAGTTTTCAGAAATTAAATGCATGATTATAATTTTATCAATAGTAAAAGTCTAATTTTTTTTTCTCACTCAATGACACGGATTTTATAATTTGATAAAAATAGGGAAAATGTTTCAAGTGCTAACATGTTTCAAGACATCTTAATTTCAATTTTGCAAATATTTCTTACATTTGGAAAAGGAGGTTAAAAATAGAATTAAAAATTCCAGTTGAAGACATATACATTACAGGTTTTCTAAGTCTTTATGGCATTTACTTCATCGTAAGTATTGAAACTAATATGTTTAATGTTACATAAATGAAAAACACATTTAAAAAAATTAAAAGTTCATGTGCAATGAAACAGGGAGTAAAACTAAATATAGTTTGTTCTCAGGAAGCAATGAGCAGATGACTTTTGCTCAGCAGAGAAACAAAAATAAAATCTTACAATATTCACCAACTTATATTAAAAGATTTTTGAAATAATTTATAAAATCAATAAATTACATATAAGGAACATGGAACACATACAAAATGCAATCCTGTAATACAGGGGGTGAGCAAATAGTGATATGTGGGCTACATGCGACCTGCCAAGACAGTCAGGAAACCAACTTTTGAAACGAGAATTCTTTCCTGTGCACGATTCATCTTGTATTTTTCACTATTAGGAAAACAGAATTCCTTTATAAGAAAAATAAAATATCTGAAAATGTTTCTACAAAGAGATCATCTGCAGAGTTTAGAGGAGGAGATCACAAGATTTCAGGATTTAAAAAAAAATTTGAGCTTAAATTCAATTGCAGTAATCCCATTATTGCTGATACAACACTGGAGGAGCTACAGCTTGAACTTATTGACTTGCAATCAAAACACAGTGTGAAGGAAATGTTTAATGCTATGACATTAATTGACTTTTACAAATCCTTGTCACCTGAAAAATTTCCATGTATGAAGAAATTTGTGAAGAAACTGTTCTTTATATTTTTCAAAGCATATATTTGTGAACAAAGTTTTTCTTGCACAAAGATCACAACAAGAGTAAATACAGATGCATGCCAGCATTAATTTGCAAGCTGTGATGAGAATTTCAACAAGCAATCTCACTTCTGATATAGAAAAAGAATGGAAAAATAATGTGACAGGGTGCATTTGTCTCCTTATGATTTTAAAATTAAATGTGTTTGCAGTTACAGATATGAAAATAGCACAGTAAGTAAAATGAATAAAACTGACTACTTTATACAACTTATACCGTAAAATCTGGTGTATAATGCGCACCCATACTTTCAAGCTGCTATTTTTAATTTTTAGGTAAATTCACTGTATAATGTTTTATGTTTTGAAGTCCTTTATATGAGGTACAATTCAAAGCTTTGGAAAAAAATATTACACTGCTAGAACTACAGCCCTTTAAGTTCATAAGAAATGTCATATCTTTAAAATAAACAGTATTTTGATGTATGCTGATGTCTAATTTGCTTTTATGTTTATTTCTAAAGCTAACATTTTTATACCCGGCGTATAACACACACCTGTATATTTCGATCTTATTTTTTGTGTTAAAAGTGAGCGTTACATGTTAGATTTTATGGTAATTATTATTTTTAATAATGAATGCAATCATTTTAAAAAGGTGAGGTTCTCTGGTATCCGATCCCAAAATGTGGCCTGCTAGCCAAAACAAGTTTCCCACCCCTCTTATGCTACTATGGAACAAGAAAATATCTTTATATTACTTCTTTCAATTGATCACATTAAATCGGCTTATGAACTACGTCCTGCAATCACATGGCTATTTTATAAAATGTAACGGGGAATCAATATTTAAACATTTTCAATTATTAGTTTCAAATAAATGTAAAATAGTTGAAAAAAAATAACACCATTCTCATTTGCAAGGAAAATCTTCTAAATTATTCTTTATAAGAAGCAAGAATTACTGTTACATAGCCCAAGCATAACACTCCATTGCTTCGGGCTATGATCATTGTTACTATCATGATTATTGAATACATATTTTGATTCATATGCTGCAGATGAAATGAATATATATCCTCCCCTTATTCATATTGCTAAATGAATAAGGGGAGGATTGTGAAATTAGATTGAAGATATTGGTAAATCCCTTCTCTTTGACAGCTTACGTGCTATCAGGGAAAAGCATATCACAATTTAAGAATCATTGTTTAGGCTTCCCATAAGTCATTAGCTTACAACCTAACCTCATTAATGATTAGGAAAAATAAAAGGAAAAATTACGCATTCTTTCTCACTTACACAAAATTCAAACATTTGTAAATCATATTCATCAATATTATACCCAATGATCTGAAGAAATATAACGGTAGAAAACATTCACTTGAAAAGGATAAATTTCATGTTGAAAGTTAGTTTATATTCTTCAAGAAAACAATATTTTGCATTTATATATACTCAATGTCCATATTTCTTATAATTTTTCATAATTACTAATAAATATTATCCGCATTATATTGGTTCTTTGTAAAAAGTTAAAATAACCAGAGAGTAAAATTTAAAGGAAAAGCATTGTACATCACTCGAACTCTCCAAGTAAGTGAATATTAATGTCCCACTATTCAGCTACTTGAGGGCTTTTGGTAGTGAACTTTGTAATTTTGAACCAAGGTCAAACAACGAGGACGACACATGATCCGCCCCCCCCCTTCTAACTTCCGCGCCACACCAACGGGAGGATGTTTGAGCATCGACAGATTTAACGAGTATGGCCCCCCGAAATGGTGTGCCTTCAGCAGTACTAAGCTCGAACTTATGACAAGTGGCCACGAGTCTGTTACCTTGACCACTAGGCTACCGTGGCCACTTGAACTCTCCAAATACATTTAAGCAAAGATAACAATTCATATGTGTTTAATACTCATAATAATATAAATCTTTTTAGATATTGATATAAATGTAATGCAAGTAACAAGCATGATTTTTTTTTCATTCAAAGGAGCATTTTTAAATTTCAAAGAAAAACAAGCAAGGATTGAAACACAGGGAAACAGCACACATTGATTAAAAAAAAAAAGAAAAACAGAAAACATATTACAAAAAACAACAAAATCCCATATACGCACCATAGCTTTCAGTATAAGGTGGAGGAGTAAAGGTTTGATATGCAGAAGGATTCATGATAGGGGCAGTTGTAACAGTTTGACTTTGTGTACTGGGAGTAGGAACACATGTTTCTGTAGGGGCATATAAAGTAGTCTGATATCCTACAGAAGAAAAATGCAAACATATAGCGTAAATATGAGTCATGTTTTCTTCTTTGAGCGCAATTAAGAAATTAGTTGAAAGGACTGATAATCCAGCAAAAATATTTAACTGGACAATTGCATTCCTACAAAATGAAAATGACCTTTCAAAATTAATTTATGCATTTTTAAAAGGGCCAAAAAGGCTATAACAAAAATATGTAAAATAAACACAAAATAGAATTAGGAATTTTGTGCTACATTTTTCTTTCAAATTTATATTTTGCCCAAAAAAATGCATCAAAGCTTTCCTTTAAACGTAATACATGAATTTATGGGAATATAAGCACATATTAATTCCTTCACAAAATTAAGGCTTTGAAATTATTTTAAATACAACTGAAGCTGTTTTAAAATTAAAGGATTTATACTTAAAATTTGTGAAATAAACAATTTCCAATACAAATTAACTAAAAAAAAATTCTGTTACAATTATTAAAAATTATAAAGACATTTGTCTTTTCCTAAGTAGGAATAATTTGTTTACATATGAAGGATATGCTTACAATAGCTTGCACGTCTATGAAGCACTGAAACATGTGGCCAAGTACCTGCAAGACAACAGTGTTTCTAATAGCAGTTTACAGAAAAGAAAACCTAATCATCTCGTTCATGCATAATGCACACCATGCAAAAAAAAAGCTAGCAAGGAAATCAAGTCCTGGTACTATCACTGAGACATAATGTAGTTATTTATATATTTATTTGATTAGGTGATTAAAGATGAAGGGGGAAAAATGAAAAGCATAAAAATACTTTCATTTTATAATTCCGTAATTAAGTTTGATTTATTTGGATTAACAGCTGAATATCTTTTCACAGCAGCTTAATAAATGCACAAAGCAAAAAAAAAAAAAAAATTCAAATTGCAAATGTGAATTAAAAAAAAAAGGAAAAGTACAAACAAATAAGCAATACCAAGAAAGTCAGGCAAAAAATAATATTTTGAAAGTCACACACAGAGAAATCAATCATGCAATGAGAATCAAATAATAAAACTTTTGCTCCGTAACAAGTTATTTTCTTGCTAGTCTACCTTTTACCTTTTAGAACGAGTTCTTCAATATCTAATAATAATATATTTAGAAAATTGATACATTAAAACAAAAAGCAATTAGAAATAAAATTAAACAAAAATAAATTTTGATACTGTCTGATTATCCACACCTTCAGTTTCAATACTTAGTAATACTGTCATGCTTTTAGCATATTTAATACACACACACAACAGCTGATAAACCTATGCATGTATTTTATACATGCTTAACACATGGAGAATTATATGCTTTATACTTGTCATAATTTATCACAGAACAGAGTCCCATTGCCCTAAGTGGTACATTTTTTTTTTTACATAGAAACAAAACATAATGGGATTACACAGCTAGCTTGGTTAGTGAGGAATAAAACATTCAATTTCTTCCTAAATTTGTTTTGTTTGAAACAGATTTTGATTAAAATTCAATAAAGTGTTTTTTAAAAAATTTATTCTATGAACAAAAGTACTTATATAGGAATGTATTACACACAAATCATACAGATAAAACAATAAAAGTTTTAACCAATTAAAAAAACAAGCAATGAGTAAGGGTGGGATAATTAGAGAGCACTGAAATTTATTTAGTAATTTTTTGTTTATTTATAATAAACATAACATATTTTTAAACATAGCATAAAATGAAACAAAAATATAAATCAACATAAACTTAAAAAAAAAATCATAAATAAATAATTGGGAGGCATTAAATCTAATGTAAAAAAATATTTGATGCTTGAGTATTACTGCAACCACGTGAACAGAAATTGCAAAGTGAAGAAATATTCCAAATTCTGATGACTTGGTGTCATTGCTTCACAACAATTATAGACATGACTTCCAACAGCATTTTAGAAAATATTGTGATTTTATAGGATATGCCAACAGAAAAAAATGTAATAAAATTATTTCAAAAGTATAAACATCTTATATCAGAAATGCAAATGTTCAAATTTGCATGCCAAGAAGTTACACTTTAGGAAAAACATATGCTTTTGGGAAATGCATAATCTATATATATAAAAATGTTGTGTTGGTTTGTGTACGCTCGCATAACTCGAAAAGTTCTGCATGGATTTATCTGAAATATTGACACAACATTGCATTTGACTCCGGTCAGGATCTTATGTACTTTTTATTTTCAAATTCACTCTAAATTTTTTTAAATTTAATTTTTAAGTGATCTTTTGGTGTTATGACGTCATACGATGTCACGATTCACTCTGAATGAGAAAATTTAAACTTTATGCATGGATTTTTCCGAATTATTGTATAATTCTACTATGGTTATGTTTATTGGTTGTCATATTTATCTATTTTTTTGTTCTTTGATATGTAATTGTGATTCTTTTTAGAATAAATCATTTTTTTAAAATTATTCTTTCAACAACTTAAATTTTGTTCTGTAGTTATGGCAACAATCGGATAGCATTATTGCGGGATGTTTACGACTTTGCTTATATTCTATACATCGTGTTTTTTTTCTGTAATTTTAAGCTAAATTTATTTCTTTTTATTAAGCGAAAATGAAATTTACATAATTGACTTCTGTACGCTGCTTATTTTTCTACCAAATAGTTTCCGTTAACCATTTACCTCAAATAAAAAGACAGCCAAATGCTGCGATATAACATTCAATGTTTGGAAACAATATTTTTCCCCACTTGGAGACATTTTTATTTGACGAATTAATAAATTTTAATAAGAATGTTTTTTCTCTGTTTTAGACAACTTTTTAAATTTCATTTGATTCTTACGTATTATCGCAATAATCCCCAACTTTCATGATAACTCGCAAAATTGGTCATTCCACTTTCGCAGATGTTGTATGCGCGGAATTGGCAATCATGTGCTTCGTTTTATACAATGTCGCCAATAGGTTGCGATAATACGTAAGTACCTTTCATTTGATGTTACTATTGAAATACAAATGGTAAAACTAAGATTTTCTGATTTTGAGTCATCAAAATATTGCACCTTATTTTGTTTTTGATTACTTTATAAAACTATAACTTTCTTAAACAGATTCCATTAGTAATTTGTTAAAAAAATACTTGAAGTTATTATGGTTTGCTTTTGTCAGGGACGTAGAGCTACCGCTGTATCAATGATGAGGGGATCCCAACGAATGTTATTACAGTTCCACTTACATGGTGCTCATATCTGAAAAAGGGCCCCTAAAGAATTCAGATACAAGGCCCACTCAGAGCTGTTTTATAATTTCATGTTTTTGTTTTAACCTACATTTTAACTGCAGTCAATCAGCTTCAATACATAAAATTGTATTGCAGAAACTCGAATTTAGGTCATCATACTGGCAAAGCAAATGCAGTGCAAGGGGTAGTTGCTCATCAAATTAGAGTAGGCATCAGTGAATGAGCAAAACAGACAGATGACTCAAATACATGTCGAGGAAGCAGGTGGTTAATATGATTGTAATTATTTTTTCAAATTATACTTTTGCGTTGATAAAGATAGTTCAGCTCTTTTTATGTCAATTAGCATTAGAATTGTATATCATTTTTCAATTTATTTTTAAACTCAGAATATTTACTTTGGATAATTTTTATACATAAAATACTAATTTTAATTCTGTACACTATGGATGTGTTTAGAGTGATTTCAAAATCTCTCCACAAACGAGTAGTGTATTGCTTAAAATCTCTCTCTCTCTCTTCCACCTTTTTTTATCTCTCTCCAATGAATCTAAATTAAATTAATATATAATTTTTTTTGGTACTTATACATATGTTTTTTTTAGTTGGCCATTTACCTAAAATCAAAAGACATTGCCAAATACTGCAATATGCATTCAATAAGGAAAAACCATTCTATGCCTGTTTGTGCACAATACTTTTTTGCACTTGGTAGTGACTTTTTCCACAAAATAGTTATTGAAGTTTCTAATATAGCTGGGGCAATAACATTAGACTCACAAAATATCCATTTTGTGTAATTTCAAAATTTTTTTAGGTGTTACTGTGAAACACAAATGGGAAAATTAAGATTTTCTGATGTATATTTTGTGTTTGTTTTGATATTTATGTATTATCGCAACCATATTGGCAACATTAGCACTTAATTGCCAATTCCCCGTGCATGACGCGAACAAAATCGGGGTTGATATAGTTGCAACAATACCCAAGTACCTTTGTTTGCAACTTTTTTTGGTGATTTCATCAAAATATTGATAATTTGTTGTTAATTATTGGTTTTTGATAGCTTTTTATCATTTAAGTTTGTTATAGCTAGCTGTACCCAACCACGTGTTCCTGTGGCTCAGTCTGGTTAAAGAGAAAGTACTCATTTCTAATATCTTTAACCGCTTTCACTTGAGGTATGATTTTTTCATAAAAAAATGTGGAAATATACATTAACAAAACTTTTTTAAACAGATTTCATTTGTAATTTGTTAACACAATACTGCCAAGTTATTAAGGTTTTTTTGTCATGTTATGAATCTAAAATTATTTGCATTGTCTCCATAGGGGAGGTGCCAAGTTTGAAAATAAATTTAAAATGACTCTTCTTGAGGTCAAAGGGTTAATTTTACAATGCTTATGGGTAAACATTTTGTGTTGCTTCATTGTCTGTATAGATACAGAAATTGTCTGCTGGCCTACTTTAGAGCAGTAGTTGCTATTTTTCAACACTTCATGAACCACTTAATGTATAACTTTATAATTTGCAGTTCACTAACAGGATTGACCTCTATGTGGTGGACCACTATAGTTATATTTACATCTTTAATCTTCCATCTTAAAGTGTATTCCACCAATTTTCCAAAAATTGGCTGAGGTTTCCAAAAATCCCTAACCTCAGGAATTTTGTTCATTTGTTTTTTCGTTTAGTTATTTTGGTAACTAAAAGCTTTTAGTAAAGAATAATCCATGTTCTATAATATGTTATTTTGTTGTTCATCTTTTTTTAAACTGAATCTTCATAGAAGTATAAATAATGTCCAAATTTTTCTGCATACCATCCAAAATTTCTCATGCATCACCAGTTGGTGACTGCTGCTCTGTAACACACAACAGTAATTATGTATTAGCACCATCATAACAAAATTGGTGCCACGTGCACCTTAATATCTAAACAACAAAGATTCTAACATTTTTTTTTATGAAAAAAGAAATGGATGGAAAATGGTGCGATTTGCATGGTGGTAATTTGGCTGCGGTGATGCTAATATTTAAGTACACAGATAACAGATAATTGTCCATGTGAAAAGCAGTCTGTGTCTAGATATAAGTCACTGTTTTAAAGATAGGCCCTTAACTTTGTTGATAACAATTGCTAATGCTAATTGAATTGTGAATTGCAAAAATACTCCATCATTATCAACACTTTGTTGTAGATTTCTGCTGCAAAATCCATAGTTATATTGGAATTTTCCTGGCGTTTTCGATTGAAAATATCTTCAGCCTCTCATTGCGTTGGATTTCAGGTGTATCAATTGATGCACGTTTGAAGTTAAACATTTCATTAGCATTTTTTCCTTTTCTTTTTGTTCCTGATTTTTCTTTTTTTTTTAAATGTTTTGAAATTTTATGTGATTTTGTTTTAATTTTCTTTTTAAATGCAGTCAACAGGCTTCACTACATAAAAATAATACCTTGCAGGAAATCAAACTTAGGTCGTTATACTTGCAAGGCAAAAGTACTACAACGAGTGTAATTGCACATCAAACTGAGAAAGAATGGATATCAGCAAACGAGAAAAACAGACAAAGAATGGCACAAACACATGCTGAGGGTGCAGCAGAGCAACATGCAGCCAGACTTAAGGATGCACATTTGCGAGCACATCATCCGTGTTTTACAACATCAGAAAGATGTTAACCAGAATCAGCACATCTGCTTCGAACATGACTTTGTGGTGAGCAATCGCACAATAACAGTCACCTTGCATTCCGCTACAACCCAGTGGAAGATTCTAGGTTCAGGAGCATGTTCTCATCTACACAATGATGAAAGTGTATCCTTATTGCAATGCTCTGGAATTTAAAGGAGAAATAAAAGAAATGTTTTGTACCACTGAAAAAATTAAACCACCTCAACTCTGAGAACCACAGAGCCATTAAAAATTTTGCTTGCTAGATATACTGCAAAATCAAAATATTTCTTATATAACATAAGGAAATACAATTCATGTTTCCAAGTGACATTGTTTGGATAAATGTGCATTTGTGAACACACCTATGTGATTTAATAGAAATATCCATAAGCATTGTAAAACCAACCCATTGCCCTCAAAGAATCCAGAGTAGAGCCATTTAAAATTTATCTTCAAACTTGAGGTCTGCACTTTAAGAACAATGCAAATAAATTTAGGTTCATAACATAAGGACAAAAATAAGGCATAATAACTTCAAGCATTTGGTTAACAAATTATAAATGATAACAGTTAAGAAAAGTTTTGCGTATATATATTTATACATTTTTTTTTATAAAAGACCATATTAGCAATGCAAATGTTTTAACACACTGAAAACATGCGCTTTCTGTTTAACAAGACTGAGCTACAGCAACGCATGGCAGGGTACACAGCTAGTATATTTATAATTAGAAACGGTAGTCAATTTAAAAACAATTATGTGCCTTTTATCACAGCTGTAATATAAATGTATGGTATAATAAAGTGATTCTAAAATCTAGTGCACCGAAATATTTTCTTAAAAAAATAAAACATAATCCCATTTACAATCTTTTCAAATTAAATTTTAAAAAAAACCACCCTAAATTGTAGTTGTACAAACATATATGAGGTGTGTTAAAAAATAAGTCATTTTTACCTGCATAAAATGAAGCAAATTGCATGCCCTTGACTGGAGATGAGTCAAACACACATACAACATTCATACACAAATACAAATTTTTTCCCGATTATAGATGGTATCAGTCAGCCTTTGAGTGAAGAAGTATAGCTAGCATCTGTCAGATTACGATTGTTTACGAAATGACTGAAGAATTTGAGCAGTGATATTGCATTAAATTAATCTAAAGATCAATTAAACCCAAGTATAAACAATTTACAAGATATGAAATACCTTTATAAATAATGCTGTCAGCATCTTATGAGTAGTGGTGTGGTTAAACAACTTTAAAGATGCCCACACATCATGCAATGGCAGGACATGAACTAGTCAAAACATCATTGTTACAAACTAAGTGAAGACTTTCCACATTCTAGAGTGCAGGCTCATTGTATGGAAGTCCACCCAATTTGTGAATGCGATGAGGATAAGTGTTGGATCTGTACATACAATTCTGACAGGATTTTGGATTGAAAAGTATCTGCAAAATTCATACCAAAACTACTAATGATGATCCAGAAGCAACTCCATTTGGAAATCGCACAGGACATGCTGGACAAAGCAAACACCCCAATTTCTTTACTGCTGACCCACATTCCTTTAAGAATGAGACATGCATTCATGAATATGACCCAGAAATATATCCTCACAGAGAAAACATCCATCCCTAAAGCTAAAAAAAGCACTGGAGATCCGCAGCAATCTGAATGTCATGCAGACAGGTTTTTTTACCTTAAGTGTGTATTTGAAAATACCACTGAAAAGGACCCAAATTTGGATCCTCAGAAAAGATTCTGTAGAAATTGATGCTAACTTGAACAGTATTCCGAACAAATGTTTCCAACAATAGTGGGACTGTTGAGAGAAGCATGTCTATTATCAAGGGGACTATTTTGAAGAAAATTATAGTATGAAAAATCTGTAAGAATAATTGTACATTTGCCAAACAAAATGTGTGTTTGATAGTTTTTTAATGCATCTTGTATCCAAGTAATAAATAACTTTTAACTTACCTTTCCTCTTCTTCAATAAAAAAAAAAGTCGATAATATAGAAGTACAAAAACTGTTTAATGTAACGTTAAATCAGAAAAGCATTACACATAACTATCAGTCTAAGAATTCACAGAAAATATTTTTAAAAAGCACCAATTAAATTGGCTAATTTGAAAAAATTGTTTCTACATATAACTTACCTTTAAATAATAAATACCCAGGAATATTTTACACAGACTTTCAAATAACACTGTTATATAAAGAAAAGTTAGTACTTTCATATTAATGTCACTGCAGCCAAATTGGTGTCACATGAAACGCATTTTCAACCAAAAACTGACTCTGATTGTGTTTTTTTCTTATAAAACATGGTTTTTTTTTTAAATATCAAGGCACAAATTTGCGTGGTGCTAATTCTGCTGCAGAGATGCTAATATGCAAGAACTGAAAAGTTTCAGATGTCTGTTTAAAAAACATATTCATGTATCAAAAATATTTACTGTTCAGAGGCAATTTCATTAAAGAAAAGCCATTTAAACATTATTTCAAGGCATTGACATTGCTTAATACAAATTTAAATAATACTATAAAAATTCATTAATAATATAGTTTCTCAATGTTAAGGGAATTTTAAAAGGATAATTTTATATTCATAATTATATTAAAAAAATAATTTAATTTCATGACAATTTCAAAAAAAAAAAGAATTAATGATTAACATAATAATAATCTTTTTTAGAAAATTAAATTCTCATAAAAACAAAAATATTTCTTTATTTTGAAATTTTAGAGTAAATCGTGAAATGTTAATCAATATAATCTTTTATTTTAAATAACATTTAATTTTCTCGTTATTTATGCATGCTGAACTATCAATTAGTCAATAAAAGCTTCATCCACTTAGAACATTATCGGAGTTAATTCCTGTTGGAATTTTATATTTTTGAAATAATATCGATTTAAGCTTCAAATTTTCCATTTAAGTGTATAAAATTAAACTATGAATTGAATTTCCATATATAAGTAATAATGACATTATTTTATTATCATATTTGAAACTGTATCATATGAAAAAGAATACTTGTAATTTAACACTGAAATTACTAACAACTTAACCAAAGGTTAAAATATCAGTAATATTAACAATTAAGCCCTAATAGACATTCTTAAGTGAACTGATAATAATGTATACGTAAGTAAATTACTTATCATATACTGCATACAGAAAAATATTACCACATTATATATTGTATACATATATATACATGCACACACAAGGTGCTTTTTCTTATATAGTTAAAACATTCTAGATGCACAGACGCGAGGGATGAAATTCCACCTAAAGTACTACAAGCCAAACCATCAAAAATCACTCAATGATTAAAAGTACATACCCGATTCATAATATGATGGATGAGGAGGTGGCACATTTGGTGGAGACTGTGCTTGGTATGTGTTAGTCTCAGGAAGGCTTCGTTGCCTAAGAGACGAGTAACGCTTCGGACGACCAGATGAATCCCCTCCACCTTTAAGAGCTATATTTGGCATATCAGTTGATAGACCTAAAATAAACATATTAAAAACATGATCAATTTTATTAGCAAAAGCACAAAATTATGAGATAATACAAAATGTTCCATCAAATGAAAAGTGAACAATTGCATTGTGTAAGGATTCTTCAATTATCAGTAGAAGTTATTGGATGTCATAGCAAAGACTGGACATCAGAAATTTTCTTTCGACTTCAAACCCAATTCATATTAATAGCTATATAAATATTGACAGTTAATTTTCAAAGTTAAGACTTCAGCAAGTGTAATTTTTCTGTAAAACAAAGTCTAATCCCTTTAAACTAAAAGATAAATGCATTGAAAGTGAATCATTGCTATATAATGAACTATATAGATGTTTTTTAAAGAATTCTTCCCTCAGATTATAAACAGCATCATTTAAAATTAATTTTTCACTAGACACTAACAAAGAATATTATTCTTAGTGATCGAACCTATAATTTTGAGTCATAACCCAGAAATGAAGATAACATTCACAAACTGGTACCTCCTTCTCCTAACTTCCACAATACAAAAGGAATTTCCCTCCTAAGCACTCTATTTAAGACTTTAAACAATTATTTTTTCCCATTTAATTTTATGAATTAGATATTTCAGTTAAAATTTAGATGAACAGTTTTACAATTATGCATATAAAAAATTATATAATTTTCTGAAAATATGTCCCTAAACAAACTTTGAGGAAAAAAGTAATAACCTAATTGTATAACTTCAATCACAACAAAATTATAACTAGGATATGATTAATTTTTTTTATGAACCCGATGACTCGGCATCTCCCCTTTATTTCCAACAACAAATGGAAATAATATTTCCCTCTTTAAGACAATATAAAACAACTGATAGAATTCCTGTCCCTCCCCCTTAAAGAAATTATACTACATCATTGACATTTTGAAGAATATAACAGTGTCAGTAATTTACAGCAGCATAAAAAATACAAGTTTAAAAATTAAAATTAATTTGAGACATTTATATGCATAACATGGAGCTCATAATCAAAATTGATGACAAGGAATTACAAAATATCAAAATTACACACAAAAATATTAAAGCTAAAAAAATCTGTTTAAATCACAAATGATATTTTTTCAGCAAAAAATGCCTCAATAATAGTTAAAAAAAAAATTATGGTTTTAAATTTTGTTTAAACAATGTTTGTTTCTGATTTGCATATGCACAGCTTGAGCATCTTTTTTACTAAGTCAATCCATTGACTTGCCTGGCTTTTTAACTTTCTTTTCTCCTTTGCAATGTTTCTATAATAGATGGCTATCGTAGGATAAAGATTGGAACACAAAACTTTCAATATCAAGTTTTACTGCTCTTTGTTTACCCAGGAGATGGGGAGAATTTTGTTTTTACTTGGTATGTGAATAATATTTCTTTTGAATTTCACACAAAAAACAATGGAATGCATAATAGTAAATGATTAAAGACAATTCTGATATTGGGTAAGATAATGAATTGGAAATTTCTCTAGGTTATTCTAGAAATTGTGAAAGTTCCAATAATCTAAGTCAGTTGCAGAACTTTTGTAAAATAAATACTAGTAATTCTCATGTTTCACCACAATTTCTTTTTACAATGAACACTACTGTTCATTTGGATATTGATGTAAGTAACGGCACCTTCTTTTTTATTATTATTATTTTTACAATTTCTTTGATTGTAGCCTCTTTGAAATAATAGTGTCTGAAACTAATATATAGACAGAAATATTCAAAACAATACTTTATGAAAAAAATAGAGCAAGAAAATGGAAACTAATACTGAAAATTGAATTGTTTCTTGCTTTGAAAATTTTACTCTAAGAATTGTTAAAAAATCCAGATATTCAACAATGTTGGAGTAAGAAACATTCAACACCATTTTTTAAAAACAAAATTATGTCCAAATGTTGCTTTCTAATTATTTGTAATTCACACTTTTCTCATCATGCTAAATTTGACACTGAGACACGTGAGTATTCAATACAACAAAAACTCTGACCAATAATCAAGCGTTTGAAACCTTGTTTGTAAAGAATTATTACATTTGAGAAGAGTTTGATGAAAAAAAAATATATATATCAGCTGCTGAAATAGACAGAATTCAAAATTATTTATGCAAACTGAAGTCTGGTTATGCATATCAACTTATGATATATGTGGGAAAAGATACACTTTATGAAAATTATTAAAATCTTCGTACGCTATCTCAAGCTCCTTTATGCAGCTATTTTTCATTAAAGAATGTTGCCTAACAGATAATTTTTAAGCAAACCAGAACTGGCTGATATTTTTCTCAAAAAACAGACATGTATGAAATACTAAAACTTAGAAATTACATTTTGAAGAAACTGCAGTCAAAGAAACTAAAAATGCATGTTCTTTTTTTCATATCCATTTCTGTTCAGCTTTAAAAATTCTTATTCAGAAAAGCAATCTTTAAGTAAAAATGCCAATTGTTATAAAAATATTAATAATATAAATATAAATAAATATAAATAAAATTATCAAGTCCAATACATGTAGTAGTTTCAACTGCTGATTTTAACTTATGTAATCAATTGAATACAAGACTGTCAAGGTTGTTTTTGGTTTGGGACACAACACAGAAGGAAAAAAAACCCATTAAGAGTTGAATATATTAATTTAGAAAAGTAATATTAGCCAAGCATCATTTAAATTCATGTTGACCATTTAACAAAAAACAGGGCAAAGTGAGATAGATCAATTGTTTTGATTCTTCTTTATAAGATGAGTAGTAGGTCATGCTAATTTTGGATACAATAACACAATTACTGAGATTTTCGAAAAAATGAGGGAAAATAACTATCACTGCTAGGAAATCCAGAAAAAGATACCAGAAACAATAATTTTCTGAGGGAAAAAAGTAGTATTAAATCTGCAACAATTTGAATTACTCTACATCCAATAACACATTGTCATCCTATCCAAGTTCAGATATTACACCCCACTAAACTGTATAAAATACTCTTTCAAAACAATTAAAATAATCAAGTCAACAAAAGGGATGAAAAATTTAAATTTTTGTTTTCTATAGCAACAGAAGAAATAATAATATTTTCTGATTATATACATTTGTGGTATCAACATTTGGTAGCATTAGTGTTCTTTTAAGTACATTTGTGATGATAGACAACTTGCATTACATACCATATACTAGCTTCAGTGTAAGCAAATTCACATGCTTCACAGATAATCAATCCTTCTCATAAGTGATTTTTGTCATAATTAATGGAATATTGTCAAACACTATTTCGAGCTTTTACACCTACTTAATTATTCAACAAAGTAATAATCAATACAAAAAATTCTGATTATAATCCAACAGTTACAATAATAATAAAGCTGATGTAATAATCTTCTTGAATACTACATTTTGTGTACAAAAAGAATGTGACTCTGAATGCCTAATTGAAATACAAGAGAATATATTTAAGATGTAAAGAAAGATGATCAATTGAATCATTCTTACATCAATGGATTTTAAAAGAACTTTGATGTGTAACAAAGGAAGCTTTCCAATTACCTTGATGGTATAGAAAAACACATCCCAAAAGAAACAACTGTTCATTCTGACAATATAAAAGAATACAACAGCAAAAAGCTTGCTATACAGATTGGAAAATGAGAATCACAATTACAACTTAGCTATTCTCATAAGTGACATAATAAATTGGACAACTTGGGAGTACATTAACACGTTCACTGTGACTGGCATGCTGGTGCATCAGCATCCTGCTAACTTATATGCTGGTGTCGCTCTGGGACGACGATTAATGATAAATAACATGCTTTATTGTAATTTGGCTTCTGAGGAAGGATATACCAATTTTACTGACAGTGAATGTGTTAAGAAATTAGGAACAGAGAAAAACTGCATATCATCTATAGACCTATCTAGTTGAATTAATTTGATAAAAAAATTTACAAGCAAATAAAACATTCCAGTGAAATTTTAAATGCTATAACAGAACAATATTCACTTTCACTAAAAACATATACATCAATCATGTAATACTAGTTATGAACAAAATCAGTACATTTAAACCATACAGATAGTACACCCATTTTCATGAATTCTCAAAACTATCAAAATATTAATGACTTTCCATGAGAGTACATGTTACCAGAAAAAACTAAAGAATTCCAGAATCCAATTATAATAATAATTACTGTAAAATCTGGTGTATAACACTCACTGCCATATAACACGCACCTATAACTTCAAGCTGCAATTTGGCATTTTTAAGTATATTCGCTGTATAAAGCTCACCCCCTTTTTATGAAGAAATCTGAAATTGATATGTGCAATGCTCTTATGTTTTGAAGTCATTTATTCGGGGTATTATATTGAAGTCATTTATTTGAGGTGATATTTTTCTATGCTCATCTTTTTATTTTTACAGCTATCATTTTTATCCCTAGAGTATAATGCATACACATAAATTTCAATCTTAACCTTTATGTTAAAAGTGTATGTTATATGCAGGATTTTATGGTTAATGAAAAATTAAAAACTTCTTCAAAATCCTTTACATTAGATAATTATCCTGGGGACACTTTTAACAAGCCTTAAATCTTTATCAAAGTAATTTCTTTTTCTTAAAAAAAAAAAAAGGTTAAAAATAACTCAAAAACTTACCATTATTTTCATTGCCATGGGCACCTTCTGAGTTAATTTCATTATCATTGGCTTCTAAAGCCAACTGCTCCATGTCATTACTCAAATTATTTATTTTATTGTCCATAAACCGAGGTGACACATGACGTGTATTGCCTCTACCTCTTCTGTTACTGTGATCTCCTCGACCAGATCCTCTACTTCCACGTGGATTTCCACGCCTATTTCCCCTTTCGTGACTTCCACTGAAGGGAGGAGTTTTACCTCGCCTAGGAGGTACATCTCGTTCTACTGAGTTTCTTCCACCATAATTAGAATTTTCAAAAGTTATAGTCCTCATAGATTTGGCTTCTGAAGACTCAGAAGCATTATTTTTGTCAATATAGTTCTGCTCTGAAGATTTATCATTTGAAGGTTCCGAGGCATCTTTACTAGGCAGGGCAGGAAATTCATTGTTGTTCATAACTGGAATTTCAGTGGTTAAACCGCCTAGAAAAATTGAGAAATTTATTTAATGAACAGTTCCTGCTCCACTGAAATAAATAATTACTCATTTTTTTTTATAACATAATTATAATGTTTCTCTTTAAGATTTCCTGAAATTTCTTTAATGAAGCATTTATGTCAACATATTAAAAAATATCTATTAAAATTTTCCATTAAACATATAGCAGCATAAACTACATATATATATTTTTAAAAGAACATTTTTTATTATTAGATAATTTGAGATTTTGTTATAATTTATCATAACTGCTCACTACTTTGTACAAATTATTTATATGTAAATAATTATAATTAATTATTAAAGATCAGGCAAAATTGCATAGGCAATAAAAATTATACTTTTATTAAACATAATTATATAACAATATACTTTTTTTTAAAGTTTCACTTAATTTACAACTTTTTTATCAGGTTAATTTAATTACTTATTTAAATATTCTATTTATAATTACAAGATTTAAAAAATAAATCTGGAGTCGTCTATCAATTTTGTAGTCATTACATTTTTCATCTTTTTCCCTCATAAAAACTCAATTTCATATTTTTAAAAATAAGTAAAAATATCCACATGGAATGAGTCGTCTCTCTACATAAATGTCATAGATACAATCAATATATTACACTAAATTTCTATAATTCTAACCTAATGCTATACAAAATGTAAGAATATTACATGACAACACAGGTCAAAATAGAATGTCTACAGTTCTACATCAGATTAGGACATATAAAACAAGATTCCCTTATGTCGGGGTGGGCAACCATTTTGGTTCAAGGGCCACGTTGCAAAAGAGGAAAATACTGAAGGGCTGCCCCTTTTTAAAATAATTGTATTCATTAGTTAACTTTGTGTCTCAGATAAAGGTATACATAGTACCATAACATCAATAAATATAAATTTAATAAAATAGTGGCAATTTTATTCAATTTATTTACTGTGCTAATTTCATATCTATAGCTGTCAGTGCATTTAATTTTAGGATCAGTTTAATGAGAGACAACCCCTATCACTTTTCTAGAATTTTTTTTTAAAAATCAACAGAGAGATTGCTTGTTGAAATTATCATTACAGCTTGTGCAAGTTAATGGCAGCCAACTTGCATTTATATTTAAAGTTGACCAAATATAGAGAATATTTTCTGTCTTTTTGGTTCTCTGATTGTCTTAGCGGGTCACACAAAAATTCTTTGCAGGCCACTAGAGAGACAGAGAGAGTTGCCCACCCCTACCCATTATAATTAAAAAAATCTGCATAAAGACAATCAGACTATCCTGTTGCACTAGAATTAGGATAAAAACAAATATATAATTATATTTCAAATTTTGCAACAAAAATTCCTTTATGATGATATTATTCCTTATCCATTTTTGATTTTTTTTTAACAAAATTTTATTTATGATTATCAACTACTTTTTACATTTTATAAAGTTGTAAGTAATTACTTTAAAGATTATATACATGGCAAACATAAATTTCTAGGCTCAAGCTATCATTCTCATTCAGAGCACTTATTTATCTCATCAATTGATTGGTATTTCATTTAAAAAAAAAAAAAAAATTGTGTGATTGAAACTGAAGAATATCAAAAATTTACCAAGTTTATCCATAATACCTTCAATTTCTTGATTGTTAGGCATTTCATCAGGATTAGAAATGTCTTCAGAATCTTTTGGATTGAAATCTCTACGGCCTCGACCTCGAAATCCAGCACCACCTCTGAAACGGCCGCCTGGTCTTCTTCCCCTGGAAGTACCACGAGGACCTCCTCTCCTTTCTCGACCATATGCTGTTACATCTTCCCAATTGCGATCATATTTTGTAGGCCCTCGTCTAAATATTACGGCATATAATCAATTTTACATGTTGTTCAAAATGTTAACATTCATTTTTCTGCCATTTAACACAACATATTTAACAAACAAATTAGAAATATAAATATTTTAAATAGTTACAGTCATATATTTAGATTTAAATTTTATACTGATTACTGTTTAACTTGAAATTTTGTACTAATTAGAAGACAATTAACATATTTGCTTAATACACAAAGTTTGTCATCTTAACAATAAAAATTCATTAAAAAAGAATATGTTTTATATAGCAGGAAATACTGAAATTAGACTTGATATTTTATAGAAAGAAAAAGAATTTATTTGAAAATGATCAACAATAAAGTATAATGAAAGCTATTAAAAAATTGCCTTATAACTTAAAACTAATTTATGTAAACTTTCATAAAATACAAAAAGAAAACTGACCCATAACGCCGCCTTCTTCTAGCACGAGGTGGACCATCTTCATTCCTTATGTCATAACCATATGTTTCAATCAATTCATTTCTAGACTTAGGATGTTGTTCTTCTTCTCTAAAACGATCATGTCCCCATTTGCCTTCATCAAGCCACAACTTTTTCTTGCGATCTCTAAAAATACAGAATATTTTAATATTTTAAAAAGGTACATTACTTGAATAAGAAAATTTATTCATTTCTATATCATAAATCTTATTAACGTAAAAAGGAAATAGGAAAATTCTAGATAAATTGAATGCATTTTTTAAATTTATTTTAAAATATTTACTGGCCAAATAAATCAGACAAAAGAAGCATTAAAGAAGTTAATAATTAAATTTTTTTTAAAAAAAAGGGAGAGAAGGCAGCAACTTAATTTTTGTTTCATGTACACTATTTTATCTATAAAAGAAATACAAGCAAGCTACAAATACTTCACCTATTAGTTTATACAAGGAAGACTCATTTTACTCAAACAACTGCTTTTTATATATAATTCTGACTTATAACATGCAAAATTTTTAAAGGTAGGTAATTTTAAAAATTCCTTTTATTTTAACATTGTATTTAATAATCTATTTGGACAAGCTGAGACAACATTTGAATTGGCATTTCGTTGTTCTAGCTACCCATAGAGACCTAAATGAATTTAAAAGTATTAGCTTTTATTAATCTAGTCTTCTATCTTCTAATAATTCAAGTCCATTACAATCTTTGCAGAGCCTAGTCCAAGCCATTGGCCCTTATTCCACCAATCAGATTACACTAGAACATTATGGAATAGTATTATTGTATTTTACAAATAAAATATGAGATTTTTTTTATTGTTATAACATGTATATTTTAAAAAATAATTGTAATTTAACATTTAAAAATTATTTATTATTTATTTTTTAAAAACTATAGAGCAGCAATTCAAAGTAGAATGGAACTTAATAAATGAATTAACAAAATAGATACCATTAATAAATAGAATACAACTAGAGTCAAAAAGTTTCTAGAATGGTCCCCTACATCTTTGTAGGTGTCCAGTGGAGGGGGAATATCTGTTCCGGAGGTTGGTAAGGAAAACACAGCCATCTTATTTCCTGTACTGTTGGCATTAGCTACAGATCATTTCTGACAAAGTGAATTTTTTTATTTGTTGGATTTTGCAATGTCATCTTTGGAGCTGCAAGTAAACATCAAATTTGTTCGAGAAATCACCTGCTGAGATGCTTGAGATGGTAAAGAAAGCATAAGAAAATTATTCAAGCATAAGAGGACTTTTACCTATTTCTATGGCTGGAAATGAAACAAAAGGGACAAAAGATCAGGTGACTCAAAATGTGATGAAGCAACTGAAAAACCTCTCAAAAAAAAAAAGTTTCAGGAGTGTTTTGAACAGTTAAACGAACACTAGAATTAGAACAAATGTGTGGATGTAGGAGGGCAGTACTTTGAAAGCCAATAAGATAAAATTATTATTCTTGTTAATAATTTGTAATCGACCTACTCTGGGAATTTTTTGACCTTACCTTTTATATATTTAACATATACATAAAGCATAGAATTCATCAGCATGTAAAGAGTTAGATGTATAATTATGTAAGTATATGCATGCAGTTATGTAAGTACATTCTGATAGCCTAAAAGATTATTTAGTTTTTGCTGAAAATAATTTCTTATAAAGCTGTAAGTTTGTATGAGTAGTTCAAGATATATCTTTAAAGTAAGTAATACAATATAAGAATTGCGTACCCATAAAAAACCCCAATCAACAAACTAAAGATGAAAATCAAGTTACTGCTCAAGCCACATGTGAAGAACTCGAGGAGAGTTGGAACAAGAATCAAGTGATGCAGACCAAGAGTTAGAGGAAGTTAATGAAACCAGAGAAGAATATTTTTTGGGTAAGGACAAAATAACATGGAGTAAAAATCAGCTTACTAGTGTAAGTACAGAAAAACCAATAAAACAAATATTGTAAAGACCTTTCATGACCTGAAAAGTTGTGCAGAAAATATTACTGATATAAACACTGCTTTTGAGATATATTTTACCAATGATAATCATAATATTGTCAGATGTACAAACATGGGAGTTGAAAAGATGTAGATAAATTATGATCGACTGCAAGTGACAAAGTGAAGCAATAGACACAAAAAATTGTTTTTACCTAGGAGGTTCTTGCTCTTTTTCTTTGATATCTTCGTTATTTCTATCATCATGTTCATAAAACATGCCTTTTTTGGGTATATATTGGGGATTTCTTCTATCTTCATCAAAATCTAGCTCTTTTTCGGTGGCAGTATTAGATGGAGAACATTCCTAGAATTGAAATTCAAATAAATTTCCAATAAGAAAAAATTTCTTTAATTACACTAAGAGATCCCTTCCCCACATGAAAAAAAAACATATTAAATATATTATAGACTTTTCAAATGAAATCTTTTTTTTTAGTAATATATGTAAGTATTACACATATCCAATATGTAATTACTATCACAAAAATGATAAAATTGAATTTACATTTATGTAATGCAATTTAATCAATATTGTATATATGTCAATTTGCTTTTTTTTATTAAAAAATTTAATCTTTTTAAAAAATTTGAAAAAATATCTTTATCTCACTTTTGTGTATTTATTAATTCATAAATACTGTTTAACTAACTGAATTTTAAAGAAATCATAAGATGTTTAAGAAATACAATTTGAAATATACATAATATATATCATACTTCTCCATCTCCTTGCTGTCGTTCTTCTTCAACATATTCACCCTCGTCCTCTTCTGAGGCATCCTCCTCTTCATTAGGATCGCCTGAAAGGAAATCACCTTCAACATCTTCGGTCTCTGCTATGCCTTCTTCACCACCTTCTTCATCTACTATTTCAGACAAGGCCTCCTGATCTTTAACAACTTCCTCTTTGATCTGTGACTACAGAAAAATAATTAAATTTTTGAGGGAAGATTTTATCAAGTTTATTCAAGAAATAAGAAAACTTATAAAAATTGAAAAAAAATTTTGATATATTTTAATATTGGAACACCATTCTTATCTGCCATTTTTAAAAGAGTAAATGAAATTGATGCAATATCCTTTAGAAATTAACAAAATTAAAAAAAATTATAACACTAGGGCAAAAAAAAAAAAAGAGAAGAGATTTACTTAAATTAAGGTTACTTTTGTAGTGCACTTTTACAAAATGAAATAAATTTAACTAAAAATACATAAAATTAAATTGACATTTATATTATTCTTTAAAAAAATAAATCCACTACGTTTAGATTTTTTTAAAGGGGGATCAGAATTTTAGAAATGAGTGACAAAATCAAATGGAAATTATATTTAAATTCTCATACAACTAAAAAAATAGATTTTACTAACATTTTTGCAAACAAAAAGTTCGAATTATGAGAGAGAAAAAAAAGGACATTTTTAGACCATGATTACAATAGCAAGTCATTTCATATGAGAGAAATGAATTCCATATTACATTTACTTGAATTTTAAATCATATGAATAAGAATTATTAGCCATATATGCCATATTATCCAGTATATAAATTCACCGTAAATTTATAGCATCAATGGAAATTTTGAGAGTATTTATTAACATCAAATTTTGAAGCTACACTAGGGCTATATGGTTATCTTACATAAATATATCAAAGTATACAGTAAAATGAAAATTTTAGAAAAACTATACACATATTAATCTTTTCATGAGATAAATTGAGTGATGCAGCAAAATCTACTAGACCAGTGGTTCTTAAACAGGTTTAGGACCCTAGAGGGTCTCCAGGGCTTTTCTAGGGGGTCCGCAAAAGGTTGCCATTTAATGTTAAGATTTCCCTCTTTTACAGACTCTGAAAGGCCTTGTGGAAAAACTGAAAGTTGTGACATCCGAGATTGGATCACTAAAGTGTCCCCAATGAAGAAAGTACTAGAACAAGTATTTTGATGAAGAATATTAATTCAGTTTTTTTTTAATTGTTGGCAACTACATTACAATATTTTTTAATTAAATGAAAGATATTTTCTTAAAGAGAAAAGTGTTAAAAAAAAGTCTGTATAAGTAACAGAGGCAGCCTTAGGATTATACATGAGTCTTTAAATCACTTAGCCATGGGTTGGGAATCAGGGAGGAGTGTTCAAACTCTTGGAGGTTCGCATTGTTGAGCTGATACATAAAGGGGGAATGGGCATGGAGATTGAAAGCTTAAGAACCACTGTACTAGACTGTTTACAATTTGTGAAGGATGAAATTGATAGATAAGTACTTCTGAATACATTAATTCTCGTTAGCATCCAAAATTTTTCAAAAAATTAAATTAAAAGAAAATTTGCTGAAATAGTTTACTTTGGCATAATTTAAAAGGCATATAGTCATAATATTGTTTTAGTCCAGAACAATCTTAAATCTAATTGTTAAGGAATACATACTCTCTATCATCATAGAATATCACCTTTATCTAATAGCATTCAAAAAATTAATCTAAAAAATCAGATCAATCATGTTTTAATTATATGCAGCCAAGACATTATGGAGGCAATTAAATTTTATGCAATTTACGACTTACCAAATTATAGCATACATAACTAGGATAAACATTATGCATAATCAAATTTTTCTAGAAATAAAAAAATATTTACAAGATATATGTTATAAAAAAAACAAGAAAATTTAGGTTGCTTGCAGATTATTATTTTTTTTTAATATTGGTAAATTTAAAAATCTGTCCCCTCAGTATATTAAAATTATTAAGCTAATAAATAACAGTATAGTCTTGGCAAAAGCATAATCCTTAGCAGTTAAAGTAGCCTGTTTTCCCCCATTAATAACACAAGCATTATTATTAATGACTGGATCAAATGTTGCGAGAAATTTAACAGTTTAATTTGGATATTTAATGGAACTTTTTCAAAAAAATACAATATAAATCTGTCAACAAATTACAGAATTATATCAGCTGTAAATTTATACTTTAATACACACACGTCAATTTTTAATATTATGTAATGTATGTAAATGTACATAATATATATCATAAATGTAATAAACATCTATTAATATATATATTTGTTTGTTTGTTATGTGTACATATACATTACTATATGTAAGGGTACCCCCCCAGGGTGTTCTCTCAAAATTAACGTGAAACTGAGCTAAATCATTCTGTCACCTGTATGGTGCTCAAAGCTACGGCTAACGACAGGCATCACTTAGCCCTTTGCCATGATGAATTTCGTGGGCCTTGATCTGGCCTTTGCCAATCAGGAGGCATTAGTAACGAAAACAACACTATGTGTAAACAGAATAAAAAATAGTGGAAAACATACAAAAATAAGGCTGATACTTACAGTATCTATGGCCGCTTTCTCTTCTTCTGTGCTCTCATATTCAGAATCTTCCGCAACTTTCTTGAAGGAATTCTAAAAAGAAACAATGATATATCCGTAATTAATAGTAAATATTTTACAGACTGCTCTGTAAAAAAAAAATAGAGAAAGATTAGAAAGTTGAGTATAACTTGTGTACTGCTATTTACATACCACTTTTT
>BMAV01016350.1:158858-180201 GCA_019973955.1 Trichonephila inaurata madagascariensis
AACACAAATTTTCTGATGCATTTACGAAAATGAGCACTAATATATAAAGTAATTCAAAGACAATTAATGTACTACTCATTTTTTGTAATCTATAAGATACACACAAAGAAGACAAATAATAACAAAACATTAAACAACTATGGAATAAAAATGGATTTTAATTTGGCAATGAATTCTGACACAAAAAGAATCAGAATAGAATAAATTTTAAATATGCACATCAGTACTTTTATTTTTAATCTTTTATAGAGTGAAAATTGTTTCATACATTCAAGTTTCTCCAATCCCCATGCGATAGTAACAAAAAATATTATTAAAATTTTTTAAAATTTTCAGCAAGTGATTAATTTCTACACAATAAGCTACATTAAAAGATATTCTTTAGCAATAAGGATTCATAAATTTTTTAAATATTTTTTTTGTAATTTTCTTTACATGCATAATATGTACAGTAGTATGCATTTGAATTTGCTATCAATGCAAGAACTTGTTTCTTAATGGGTTCAAGTGTTGTATAGGGGGGCCACTTGGCACAGTCCTTTCTTTTGGTGACTAAAAGCGGTCGCTAAGGTACTTTTTTCGGAAATATTTATTTTTTATTTTAGAATGAATTCGATATCTCACTATGACATTTAAATAAAAATCGCCAAATCCGAAGAAAAATCGCTAAATCCGAAGTGGCCCCCCTATACTACACTTGAGCCACACTCTGGTAGGAGTAAACAGATCAGCTGAGATGTCAAAAAAAGTAGTAATTGCATATTATCACAATCTATTGGTGACATAATATGAAACAAAGCCAGTGATTGCCAATTCAGCACATATGACACCTGCGAAATTGCAGTTGCCAACTTGGGGGAGTAATCTTGAATGTAGGTGATTGTTACGATAATATATAAGTACCAAAAAAGTTTAAATGTTACATACATATGAAATAGTTCAGTGAATAAAATATAATAATCAATAATGTGTTAATCAATGAAAAAGGAATTTCTTTAGTAGCTTTAAAGGACAACTAAAAATATTTATATGAAAAAATAAAAATATATTGTAGCAAATTTCTTTGTCCATTGTGAATAGTTTCGATGTTACTTTAAGAGCCCCAGGAATAATAGATAAAAGAGATGTGATTATTTTAGATTCAGAATAAAAACATAATTTGAATGTTACTTTTACTTTCTAATAACTAAACTAAAGGGAAAAAAATTGAAATGAACAGATTTTTGAAAATTAAAACATAAGTTTCAGCAAGGCTTTAAAAAATATATATATAATAGATTTTTTCTTCCTGACTTTTCATAAATCTTCTATTTTATAAATTTACAAATACATTTTGAAATTATCATATTACAAACACATCTTTGAAAAAGACTGTCAGTTGAAAAATTTTCCACCTATGATTAAAAGCATTCAGAAAGTTTTTCCATTTTTCAAAATGCCTATTTATTATTAAAGAAAAATACACAATGACAGAGTTAGCTGAAAACTCAAAAAATAATCAGATTCTAGAATTATAGGAAAAAATTTTTGGTACTTATGTATTAGCATCAGTGCAGCAAAAGTTGCACCATGTAAATCTCGCCATAGCAAAATAACAAAGATCCTTACATGTTATATTTGAAGAAAAACGATTTTTGCAGGGCAATTTTGGCTGAGGTGACAGTAATTAGTAAGCACCCAATTTTTCACCCAAATTTACTAAGCATTTTTAGAAAACTACACCAGACTTATATAAACTGAATGAATAGAAAACATTTACAAAACAAACTGCATTTTAAAATTTTTAAAACATAATAAATAAAATAAATGTGATATTTTTTTCCTACACTGCAATACATTATATACAGGTACATCAATTTTTAAAAAAATGAATATTTTTTAATATACGGTATTTATTATATACCACTAACCAATTCATCAAATGAAATGACATTGCCAAAAGCTGCATTAGTGGGAAAATTGTTCTTGTGCATGTACAAACACAGTAATCTTGTTCATGTACGTGACAACAGCATTTAGCGACATGATTTGATTTAGCATATTTGGTCAACTTCATAACATAAGTTCATAGCACTTCTTTGCATTGTAATAAAGTCAGAACATAATATTTCCAATGGCAAATTTTTCTACCTAAATATATATATTTACTTTATTTCTCCTGACACTGTCAGCATATACATTTAATCAAAATATTTAAGCTTTAAAATAAATCTACAATTTTATACTTGGAAATTATTGAAAGCTGTAAGATGTTTAATTTTTAGCAAACTGAGAATACCTCCTAGTACAGAATTTAACGAGATTAAAGTTAGGAAGATTGGTAGAATGTAATATAAAAATGAAGAATTTTTAAAGCTGTATCTTCAAAAAATTTATTAAAAATTAAGAAATCATTAATTTAGGAATGAGCATAACTTTCGATGTTACAAAATGTAAGACAAAAATCCATCTGCTAATGTTTTGAAATTTTTCTTTAAGAAAAAAAAACTTGACAACATAATTAATTTTATATTCTTACATAATTTTCGAATAAAAAGTAAACAATGAATCGATATCTGCAAGACATATAAGAATAACTACGCATTCCAAATTGAGAATAAAGACAAAAATCAGAAGTTTGTGCATCAAAAATCAAAACATGCATGAATCGAATGCAATAATTATCTTACCGTATTTAATAAGAGAAATAAGGGCAAATATTTAAAACATCATTTATCTGTTTTAAGTACGGACGAGTAACTAACCAGGCATGTAACGTTCCAGCAATTCGATTGGTGAAAATTAAAATCAAAAACTGAATGCTTTTTTTATTGCAATGAAAGTGATTACCTTTTCGGGTGTTTCCAAAAGGCTATTTTCAGCTTCATTTACATCCTCGCCTTCAACTTCAGATTCGGAAAAAGATCCTTCAGAGTCGTCATCTGATTTGACTCGTCTCCTACGATGACTAGTCTCCATTCGATATTAAAACAAGCTCAACAAATATAACTTCAAAAATTGGAATTGAGTTACTCAAAAGTAAATTTTACAAAGAAACGATAATTTTATTACAATTATAGCAAATTGTAATAGTGTGCTTCACCACTGAGAGATACCTCGCATGCGATTTTTTCGGCTGGGTAATAAGTCATTGCCAGATTTAAAGTTTAAAAATTACAAAAAAAAAAAAAATTATCATAATACAAAAAGGCTTTTCGAAAATCAAAGCACTAGCCCCAAAATTATTTTAAATTTAAAAAACATACTGTTAAAATCAATTACTTTCAAACTTTATAATGAAATAATTCATTTTATTATTTATCATACGAAGTGTAAGGTAAAATACATGATAAATGAATTTGTAGCATCTTTGTGTCGCTAGTTCATGGGGAAGGAATTCTTTTTATGATCGAGATTTTCAATTTTTTTTCATAAAATTATCTTGGACAAAACACAACAAATTACCATTTAAACACTCATGAAACTTCTTTGACTAACAATATATATCGATCGAGGTGCAAAATTAAGAGGTCTGTCATCAGTACTCCTCGTGTTGCTTTGTAGTGCGACATAAATAAACCTCTCACTCGCCATAATCGATAATCGTAAGAAGGTTTTGTATAATTTTTTCTTGAAGATATACAAATGAATATATATGTTATCGTCGTTAATGCTTATAAATCAGTTGTTTCATAGTATATCTTGGTATTTCTATAAATAAAGCTGAATTCACACCAAGGCGTACAAACATCGAGTGTCAAGCGTCTAGCCAATCAGAGACTTCATTTCGGGCGAAATGAAGTCTCTGATTGGCTAGACGCTTGACACTCGATGTTTGTACGCCTTGGTGTGAATTCAGCTTAACTCACCAGATCAGTTAAGGTGTGTGACATAGATATAATTTCAAACATTCAATTAATCTATGAAATAATTAGGTATTTTGTAAATTAAATAATAATAAAGAGTAAAAAATGAACAGTTTTACATTAAATCAAATCCGTTGTTTTATAAATTAACTGATGACAAATATTTCAAGTATCTCGCAAAATACACTTCATTTTACGGATAAATTAATCGATAAATAATAAAGAAAATATACATATGTAATATTTTTCACTAAATTATTTAAACAGTAGTTAAAAAAACAGAATGCAATGCATTGAGGCAGCAAAAGTCATATTTAAATTTTTACAACTTATAATTTTATGAATTGTAATTTTATTTTATTTATACACTTTCTGGCACAAAAACACATGGATCAAAAAAAATTTTATCCGAAACATAAGAGACGCTTTAGTTATTATTTTAACAATTAGAAATTGTTAATATATATAAGTACTGAATGCAACGTATTTTTCAATAGTTTTATATACTTAAAAAAATAATTATAAATTCTTAGTTATTGTTGTTAATAATGCCACCTGTCTGACGATGTCATATCGAGGCTCAAAAAATTTATCGTGACAAAAGGCTAGATGCAAGCCTGTCGTTAGCAGTACGTTTTAGCTGTTCCACTTTAATTTTGAGGGAGAACCCCCTGGGGGTGGTCAGGTGTCGCCTACCAACCTCACGAGAGGACGTGTACGGCTCGACAGCTATTTAAATTACCTCTAAGCCGCAAAGGCCCTAAACACTTACAAACGTTCATGCCTTCCCCGAGATTCGAACTCAGGCCCTACGGCACAGCAATCAGCGTTCTTTAATCATTGTACCGGATGGGCGACATAAATGCTTAGTTATTTTAGGAAATAACGGATTCCATGTTTGAACAGTTATACCATTCTATTGTGAAGTAATCTTGCATAAAGCCTTCATATGAAAAGTAAAGAATGTCGAATTTTTAAAAGACCATTTTAACCCTTTTTTTTTTTTTACGATAGGAGATTTTTAATTTTCATTAAAGTCTCGTATACATTTTTTTTACCATTAACTTTGTAACACCGAGAACAAAAGGAACTTCTGGGGAGATTTGGAAAAAAATATACGCGTTTGACACAATCTTTTAAAAACACAAATTTACGATAACAAAAAAAAAATCGTACACAAAAAAACGTTTCAAGTATAAATAATGTTTTTATAATTTCTTAAATAATAATTACTGATAAATAGTTCAGAAAAATTTTTAGGCACAGTTTTATTACAAATCATAGGTCTAATATACGGAAATTTTGTATATATAAGAACGCAACATTATTGATACGAACTTACTAAACATATGCATCAATTTTAAATAACAATGGATTGAATACAAACTCTAATCAAGAGGGAAAAAAACCTTTCTTTAAAAAGGAATTTCCTATAAAGAGAGAGTAATCATTAAATACAATAAAACTAGAAAAACAAATCAAGACCGGATTATTAGCCTGTAGATGCCAAGCTGGTCAATTCTCCCCTAACATCAATTCATTTCTTTTAAAACGCATTTTTAGTATCCTGCATCTAATTGTTTTTGGGTATATTAGTGGTAACTATGAAGTAAAAAGAAATAATAAATATTTTAGATTTTATGCGAAAAGATTACTATTTTTTATTTAGCATAAAGTTGAAGGACCAAAATAAATTGTGCACCACAAAAAGTTTTTTCGTTAATTGAAGAATTGAGACGATGACTTCAAGATAAAAAAACCCCCAATCTTTTCAGTTTCGTTTACTTAAGTTTAGAGACGTGCAGCGGCGCCTCTTTCGGCAAGTCGCAAACAATAAAGAACAGGAATAAAAGCCCTTAACGACTGACCCGATTAGGGATTCTTTTCGTCTCAGTAGTCTTAGGCAGGGGTGGCGAACCTTTATGGATCAACGTGCCATTTTTTCTAAAGAAATGTTCAATGAGGTTTAGACGTGCCGTCAAATAATTCTGACTTGTGATTATTGGAAAAATAATAAAACTAAATACTAACAACACAAAACTCTATTTACTACGAAAAAATACCTTTTGCACTGTTTATACGTGTAATTCAAATTAAAGTAACATTAGTGTGACTCCTGTTGCTGCAGATTGGATGACAAATAACTTATATTAGGATTGTAAGATGTTATTTTCGTAGAATACATATGCTACATTTAAGTCATCTGCCAAACGGTTTCTAAGCAATTAATTATTTCTGCTGTGGTTCACTTTTTTTGACAAAAGAGCTTGTGTGATTTGTTTCAAACCTTGACCTTGTTTACAGTGCCGGTTTATCCATTGGGCGCTTGGAGACCCGGACCCGGGACCCGAAGGAGTCGAGGAGGGCCCGCTCGGATAAGCGGGACATAACCAGATTTTCTGGTTATGAATTTCTATTCTTCAGTGCCAAAGGAACCTGTAGATCTTCTGCCCCCAGGGCCCGAAATAAGCTTAAATCGTCACTGCTTGTTTACTTCAAAGATATTCCAACAAGTATCATAACAATTATTAATGTGCAAAACCATCTTGATGAATGATGACTTTTTTTCTGATTCGACAAAAAGAAATCCAAAAGCAATACTAATGTACAATGAAAATGAATAAATTCTTATGTTTCTTGTGCATTCAGTTCATTTAAAACAGAGCTCTGTGAAAATTCTGAACTGATATTTAATAATCATCATATTTAATTTTTGAAGATGCTATATGTTTTAGTAAATAGACAAAGAGGTTACACGAAATTACCAAATTTTCTAGGCAAGAAGAACATACGCCATATAGTAGAACATTTATAAAGAGACTAGCTGCATGGCCCGGCGTTGCACAGTTTTTCTCTACTTTTATAAATTTACCCTTTCCTTCCCAAAGTCAGCATTTCTATTATTCTTTTTCGAAATTACTTTGACTTTTTTGTTTCTTTTCCCTCTGTTTAGCCCGGCATTGCACGGGCTTTCACCGAATGTATAACTTAATTTCCACGTTAATTTCCTCTTTCCTTCATGACGCCAGCACTTTTGTGTGAGTGTGTACGCGTACGATGTGAGTTATAGCTATAATGATTTCATTAAAATTCCCTTTTCAAAACGGAAGACACTGGAAGCGGCAAGTCAAAAATACTTAAAGGGAAAGGTTTATTAATCCAAAAGAGATTCAAATTCGCTTCCAACGTTTCATAAATACATAGATAAATCAGGCCCTGTAAAACAATTAATTAAGAGATACAGTAAAGTCTCTATAACCCTGTAGTCCGGATAACTCGGCCTTTCAGGTCGAAGATCCATAATGATACCGAGCAAGATAGTATGACTGATACAGAAATTATTGCTGCTGACAGAGTTAATGAAAAATAGCGGAAAATATTGAAGACGTTAAAGAGGAGGACGCCATACAAACTCCTAAGATATCACATAGTAAGGGACTAAAGGCTGTCGAAACCATCCTTCGGTATTTTGAACAACAATGTGAGTTGGTAATGGACTTACTGTTGCTTCGTCGTCTTCCTGATGAAGCAGCAAAAAGCAGAATTAGCGCAGTTCATTTTCTGTTGTATTGTTGTTGTTCAAGAAAACAATACATACAAGTACATTACAATACTTTCTGAGGTAACACTCGTATTTACTCTTTTTTAATCCCTCTCGATAACCCGGCATTTTCACAAACTCGGCCATCCTTCGGTCCACATTAGGGTAAGTTTTCGGGACTCTGTTGTATTACCAATTAGAAAGAAAATGTTTCAAATATTTTTTTCAGCAGTTGCAAGGTTCTTTCGAACAAAAATAAAAGGGAAGGGATCGTCTTAATATCCGACACCACAAAGCTGACAAAGAACGAAAATTTTGTTCTCTAAGTGTAAAATAAAAGAGATAAATCCCTAGAAATATTTTACAATGTTTGTGATGTGACAAAAAGATGTATGCTACAAATCTGTTGTACTGGATGTATTAAAAGGATACTGACAGTGTAACAGAAGATTAAATGTTCATTTTCTTCATGCGCACCCCAACTGTTTCCTTGAAAATTTAGGCCCAGTAAGCGAGAAGCAGGATTAAATATTTCCCCAAGATATAAAGAAAATATAAAAACAATATCAAGAAAGGTGGAATATCAGCATGATAGCAAATTACTGCCCGATATTGAAAAGAGATGATCCCCGGCGAATTCATTCACACGAAAAGCGGGAAAAGAACATTCTAAAAAAAAGATTTGTAACTTTTTTCTTGATTCATTCAAATCATGAAAGAACTATGATACTCGTATAAATAAAAAATATGAATGTATGAAATAGTTAAATAAAAATTCAAAATATTTCGATTCGAATTACTTTTCCAAAATAGGAAACCTTTGCCAAAAATCTTGCGTGATAGGAAAAATATTTATTTCATTTTTTAAATTAGCAACGAAAATAATATAAAAATAAATTATCGGAATTAAAACAATTTTCAATAAAGTATATTTTTTACATACGTGCATAGCTACAGTACTATATCATATATTAAAGATCATATATACATATTTACCGAAAAGTAACGGGTGTTTCTAAAAGAATATCGGAGTTTTAACGCTTTATAGTATTTATCACATATAAGTTACAAGTATAACTCATACATTGAATGAAAGTGTAACTGAAACAGTTTTACCTACAAATTTACAAATGTTCAATGTGAGCCTCATTCTTCACACAGTACAAATCAAGTCGATAGGCGAGTTCATCCCAAACTTTTTTCAGTGTGTCTGAAGAAACTCTTGCTACACCTGCTTCCATCCTGTGTCTGTACGCCAATCGCGAAGTGAGATGCCAGTGAGGCAGTGCATAATCTTGCTGCCAAATAAAGTTATTAGGTTCACTTTCTTCCAACTGAGGAAATAGCCATAGTTGTAGAGCATCAAGACAGGCAAAACCAATTACAGTTAGTTACCAGTTACAGCCTTGGTCGTCCCGTATTTTTTCCTTTACAAAGACAGCTAGTTGTTTCAAACTGATGATAAGAAACTAAGAATGTTATTATCATTTGGAGGTTGACAATCGAACTTAAAACGGAACGCTCGTTGCACAGTAATAGTAGATTCTGTCTTTGCAAACTGGATAACACAAAACGCTTTCTATTTACTAGTCGCCATTTTTCTACTAGCGCGTTGATCGGCAAGAAAGGGGAAAAAATCAGCATGCGTTTCGCTCACACATGCCAGCAAACAAAACTGTTTCAGTTGCTCTTTTATTCGATGTATGAGTCATACTAACATGTTATATGGAATGAATACTATAAAGCGTTTAAACTCCGATATTCTTTTAGAAACACCCGGTATGTGTATACCATTATGAGCCCAGTTTTTCCGAATGATTCCACTCACAAATATACATGTACCTTTAAGTACCGAACTAGCTACTCGCAAACCGTTGGTAGCAAACCACCTCCTGTTGGTTTTTCGTTGAACATAAAGAGAGTACCAGCCTTTCATTCCTTCAGTGAGTTGATAAATGAGTACCAAGCTTGTGCTTGGGGACTAAACATTGGGATTTTCTTACGGCAGACCGACAATCTGACCTGGACATCTGCTCATGCATCACAGTGCCCAAGGTCATGAAAACTGAGATGGTCACAGTAGGCTTTGGCCCTCTACGGGATGTTACGCCACTAAGTTTAGTTTAAAGAGAGTTCACACACACACACACAATTTTGGGAAAATACATGTAATTCGTTAGTTTTCTATTTACTTGATAACCTCCAAGGTCCATCGTCTATTTTATCTTGTCCTGTTTATTTTGTTACACCGTATTTACTTAGTAATGGAATGGTTAGAGAAAAATCTACTGAAAAGGATTGAAATTTATAAAACAAAATCCTTATTCTGGAGTCCTAAGCTTAAGGATCATTTCAAAGAATATTTAAAAGGCGTGAGGAAGCGAGACAGGTGCCTAGATGTTCTCTATTTAGGAATGTGAGGTCTCTTTGCATGGGGAACACCTGAGGAGTTTTTCAAAATTGGATAATCAATATTGGCCTTTTCTGTTTGAGTGAATCATGCAGTTTGCACAGTTGGTGACAGTATATTTCAGAATTGATAGATGAATTATCCGGTAGAAACCCATCAAAAACAATCCCAACAAACAATTCATCTTTTTTACTACAGTAAATGTCCTCTATAGCAGTGGTGTAACGTATACCCCCGCATTGCGGGGTGGGGGCAGGATTCAAGGAGCCCAAAGCCTGACTAACGCCAAGTACGTTTTTGGACGTGGGACCCAAAATCTGACTTTGAAGTGAGGCCCTAATGTTCTCCGTTACGCCACTGCTCGATAAGAAAGAAACGAAACTTCTTTCCGAACAACCCCAAATTGATATACACATATCGATGTGTGTATCTGAGGATTATTAAATTATAAGTGAGCCAGAATTCTACTTCCCATTTAATCCTTGTTTTCTTGCTTTACATATTTGCATACAAAGCTCAACAGATATTTTCTGTGCAAAGATCAGTGAACCGTAAAATTCCAATCCTATTTCATTTTTTATGGTCATGTACTGCCCAATTTCTCTCACACGTAATCCTCCTTTCGAAACCTAAAGTAAAAATCGCTGAATTGGCAGGAATTGAACTAATCATACAGCCTAATCATATAAGTTGGCGTCGGTTTTCACTGCGAATTGAAGTGCATCATGTATTTCCGTCACCATAAAATTTTACTTCTTCGTTTTGTGATTTAGGCCATTGGCAACAGGCATAATTTAAAACATGCATGCAATAAAAATGTTTCTTTCTTCTTTTTCCCTTCTGGAATATCAGCTTAGAAAATTGCAAATATTTATTGTACTCGTATATTAAATCATTTCATGGTGAATCAATGAAAGTATATTTTTACAGATGTTAATTTAAGAGATAAAAATATTAAACAATTGTATTAGAATGTGTTATAGTCTTACATTTAAAAATAATATTATTAATATGATTTGGATGCATTTTAACTTTCCACGCAAGCGCTTGAAACTGATGAATCACGATAAAAAACGTACAGAAATTGAAATTAAAAAAATTATCTCTGTGTGTATGTATATAACAGTACAGAAAAATTTATACTGTGCCATGTTTTTTTCCTGCAAGAATTTTTTTTTTTTAAATTTAAAACACATTCTTGTTATAAATTTTTGAAAACCTTCAATACATTTTAGTGTATTCTGTTTAAAACACATTCAAAATCCTTAAATTTTGAAGATGTAACCAATAAGTAATGTACCAGTATGGTTTGGAAAAAAGTACTTAAAATATCATTTATTGAAGCAAAAAGTGAAATACATTAATGAAAAATGGGACACAAATTTTTAATACACAATTTTATTTATTTATATACAATCGAACAATATCCATTAAACCTTAAATACATATGTACAGAACAAAATTATTCATCCTAACTGGCATATTAAAATTTGTATACATGACTATGATCACAATTTTCTTGAAGAATTTATATCCATTTAAATAAAGTAACTCCTTTATACGAGGTAGAATTCAAAATTTCTCGGACTGAGCTTATAACGCGAAAAAATTTTGCATTCGAGCGATTACGATAACGTGTCTGTGTTGCTGCTTCCTTCCCCTACTCTAAAAGTGGTTTGTCAAAAATCGCAGGGTCGATGACTCGCCACGGTGTTGTTTTTTTGTAGGCGGATGCATTTAGTAACTGGCGATTGAAAAAAAGGACGTTAGTTGAACAGAGAATGAAAATCAAACTTTGGGTTCGCTTGGGAAAGAGTGCTACGGTAAGTGAGTGAATTTTTACGTCACATTGTTAAGCTACATGAGGGCTTTTGGCGACGGACCTCGTAATTTTTGAACCATGGTCGAGTGACGAGGATGACACCTGAGCTGGAACCCTCTCTCCTAACTACCGCACTATACCAACGGGAGGACGCTTGAGCTCACGACAGATTTAACGTGCATCGCTCCCCCACACGGCTGGTCTTTAGTGGTACTGGGTTCGAACTCGTGACAAGCGAGCCATGATCCTATACCTTGACCACTAGGCTACCGTGGCCTCAAGAGTGCTAAGGAGACTTAGACAAACTGTGAACAAAGAACTTTATGTAGAAATCCTGCATCTTTTGCTTGAGTCGATCGGAAAAAAGAGACCAAAATTATGGGCTGAGCAGTCTTGGGTGCTTTTGCATGAGAAACTACTCTCCCGTTCACTGATCCCTCCTCGTCACTGATTTTCTTGCGAAAATAAAAAAAAAGTTTTGCCACATCCTCCTGACTCCCCTGATTTCGCCCCGGCAACTTCAGCCTATTTCCTAAACTGACACGTCCCTTGCAGTGTGGTCGGTTTCAATCTGAAGATGAAATTAAAAGGGCATCGCAGGTTGAATTAAAGGACATGGCTAAAAACAGATTCCAGAAATGTTTCGATGAACTTTACAAGCGATGGCAAAAGTTTACTGCTGCCCAAGGGTCTTATTTTGAAGAAAGATGTGTTTCGGCAATTTAATTAGTAATACTTTTTAAGTTATAGAAGTTAAGTTATAGTTACTCAGTCCGGGAACTTTTGAATCGTACTTCGTACATTACATACTCTCTCTTTATAATCTCTGAGTTTGTTGAATGACTCTCGTGTATTTTATTCGTCAACTCTGACTTAAATTAAATTTTACAAAGTAAAAGAAAAAATATTTTTGGAGAAAACTCTTTAGGAACTTTATCCTATTAAATTTTTAATCGAAAAAAAATCTGGGAAATTTAATTGTTGGATTCATTATACTTCCTAATTTTAACATACAAACTGTCCCTTTCATGTTCAAGCTTACATTACTAAAACATCATTTTTACCATCACAGTGTACATATTTATCAAAAGCACATAAATTCATTAAAAACAAACATATCCGATTCTATACTTTGACAGCCAATTCAACAAAAATATTGACAATGGCTTATATTTCAACTCTAACTCATTAATAAAACAAAAACAAAGCTGCAAAAACAATTTAACAATTCTAAAAATATTGAAATACTGACTAACAATTTAATATAAATTAAAATTTTAATAAAAACACTCCTGTATAGTTATTTTACGATGAATCCTCAAGAAAATAAGTGTAACAAATTACAACGTTGTGCACAAAATTAGATTTTAGACAAAATTTACTGTTAATAGATTTAGAGCTTTGAAAAATAGCTAGCGAAATATTTTATAATGAGTTTTCCCAAAATAACAATGAAAGTCTCGTAGAAGACTAATAGGAAAAATAAAGGGGAAAAAAACAGATATGTAACTTCTATTAATCAATTGTGTATCAAAATGATCTTCAGTTTTTATTACTATGGTATTCTTAGTACTCATACTTGTAACTGGCAACCGATATATGTACGCGCGTTACATTTTACAACAATGTTAATAATAAAAAAAATTTAAAAAATTGGGTGCACTCTCCATAAATTTTTACTTTTATGACTTTTTAAATATATTTTTATAAAAATGTTTACATATTTCACATACCATTCAAAAACAATCAATGCTGACCTAAAAGTTAGGAAATATCGTTTTTTTTTAAATTCCTAATTATTAAATGTTTTACAAATTCCGGATCATTCGGAATCATTAAACACACATATATATCTTCACAATAGAGTAAAATAGTTTTAATTTTTTCAACAAGAGTAAACAGTTATTCCAAATGATATGTTAAGGGGAGAGAATATTTTTAATTAAACACCATCCAAAAAACTTAATATGATAAAATGAAATACTCTATTAAATTGTTCGCTTCTTTCCAGTAACTAATTCAGTCGAATCATCACTGATATCAAGAGAAGTGGGAAAAAAAGTACAGAGAAACAATAAAAAGACCAATTAATTCTGGAATTATTAAACGTGCTAAAATATTGATTTGCACTGAAAAAGTGAAAAGGTTATTCTTAATTATCATAGGAAAAAAGTATACAACATCCATCCAATTATATTTTCTTAAACTATTTTTAAGCAAAAGAATACAAAGAAAGAACTAGCAGTAAAAAAAGTAAAAATACAGAAAGAGAAAAATAAAATAATAACAAAGCAATATACAGATAGAGAAAAAAAAATTATCCTTATAAATAAACACTTTTTTAAACAAAAAGAGAAAAAACATGTAGAAAAATGCAATTTAAGAATTATTTTCTTCTTTTGCTACTGAGAAACCTTAAGAGTGCTATAGGAAAGCAAACAATTATCAAATGTGATAATTATATACTAAAGAATTAAGATTAAGAGGAATGCAATATCATATACAAGTAACATACGTCAATTATCTACCAAGAGTTATTGCTTTCATTGCACTGAGTCCATAAGTCTCTAGTAACTTAAAATAGGAATTATTCAGGATATTGGCACGGTAAATGATGATGCACATCAATAGGTCTGTTACTTAAATCCCCCAGGGAAAAAAAACATCCCGAAAAATATCAAAATCAGCTTTGTAAAATTCTGAGATTAAAAAGCTCGTACATTTATAATCTCAATACAGTCGCTGGCCAAGAATCTCCTCCTTTACGAAATTAGAACCATTAGGAACATTTCTTCTCTTGTCATGTAGAAAATTCAATGTCCGTATTCCTTAAACAGAGTTTTGACAAGGGGATTCAAAACTAGGACGAGTACAACCACGAATATTTTCGTCATAAATTAATCTCACCGGGCAAGAAAATACGTGTAATGTAAACCGGTTAAGCCATTTATCCCAAAAGCACTCATAAAACATGTTGCAATCTTTAGGATGTTGAAATAATCCTGCCCTGGTACAGGCTACCGGTGATATGTCTACAGAGCTTTGATTGTTGACGAAAGGTATATTCCATACATGATCTTGGAATTGAATTTCCAATTCTACGTCACTTTTTCCATTCACGGATAGTTTCCTTATCAGATTAGTTTTCAGTTCATTCAACAACTTTTTGGGTATTTGCATTCCCGAATTGCTTTGAATGTTTGTTTGGGGAACGGATCCATTCCCACCATTTCTTTCTTGATTTGGCAATTTTTTAACCAAAATTTTTAATTTTCGGGATTTTCGTCTTCTTTGAGTAGTTCGGGTGCTATTTATTTTTCGAAAGTCGGAACTGTCTTCATTTGGATGTCTGTTGTCGTACTGATTGAAATAGTTCGATTCACTGACAGGTATGTCTTGTCTTACAATTGGTGGATTTTCTGTAGAGTATTGTAATGGTGGAAGTGGTAGAGTATACTGAAATCGCGACGTATTTCTCGATGGGTTTTGAAGTCTCCTTTGCAATGATCTTCCTTGATTAGCTGAGGAACGAGAGTTACTTGCTTCTTTTGATTGTAGATTAGGTGATAAACTATTACTTCCTGCATTATGATTACGTAGTTGAGTACCTCTGCTAAAATTTGGTGATGCTCCTCTATTTTTGGGTAGCCTTGCTCCTCTATTTCTGTAATCTCGTTCTTCGAAGTCAGGTAAAGTAGTCCATTTATCATTACCATATCTTGAATCAGGAACTTGAAAATGCACACCTGAGTTGGAACGTGGAGTATTTGTTCCACTAACGGGTAATTTTTCATCCGGATATCTAAGATCTGACTCATCATTGACTGGCAAAGATGCCCATCTACTATTATCGGGTTTAGAATTATAAATTTGCCTGCCTCTATCAGAATTTATCAGTACTCTATTTTCTGGCAATCTTACACCCGAATTTCTGTAATCATTTTCAACATTGGTTGGAAAAGACTCCCTTCTGTTTCCATCATGTCCTGAGTTATAATCTGGAGAGTGTGAATTTACCCTAGAAGCTGGAGGTGCTGCATTTTCGGGCAGTCTTACACCCGAATTTCTATAATCATTTTCAACACTGGTTGGGAAAGACTCCCTTCTGTTTCCATTATGTCCTGAGTTATAATCTGGAAAGTGTGAATTTGCCCCAGAAGCTGGAGGTACTGCATTTTCAGGTAATCTTACACCTGAATTTCTGTAATCATTTTCAGCATTAGTTGGTAAAAATGCCCCTCTGTTTTTATCATGATTTGAATTCTGATCTTGAAAATGCTTGCTTGGATCAGAATTTGGAAGCATTTTATTTTCAGGTTGTCTAGCATCCGAATTTCTGTAATCAGGTTCCTCGATGGAAGGCTGAGAAACCCATCTGTTATTTGCTTTAAATCTTGCATCGTTACTTGTTGATCTTATTCTGTTTCCGAAATTTTCATTTGTGTTCGAAACAGAATGGCCATCTTGCGAGCTATGGGCAACAGTGTGAGATTGAATTTTATCTCTTTCATTAAATAATAATCCTATTGAATCATCAAAAGGTACATTATTATTATTCCATAGAAGTTGATCTCTGATGGAAGGATATCTTCTCCGACTGGAAGTTTCTGGAGGTGCTTCAGTAGTTTTGTGTGAAATAGAATGTTCTGTACTTGAACTAAGCGAAGATATTAATTTTTGAATTTCAAGCTGTTCCCGAATACTTGGGTATTTATATTTCCGAAATAAACGTCTTCTCACAAAAGGTGTATTGTCAGGAACCTTTTGTACAATAACTTCCTCAGTTTGAACACTCTTTTCACTTTTCCGTACTGGTGGGTTAGTGGAACTACTTTTTGAATTTAATGCGCTAGTGACGATATCTGTACTATGAGTTGTACCGTTATTGGAAATAGTGCTAAAAGATTTAGTGATATTTTCGTATGCTAGATCATCCAATGTTGAATTGACATTAATATCGCTGGTTGAAGAAGCCTCCGTACTGCTTTTTGCCTCATCTGTAGTACTCTCTGGGGAATCCATCTCTTTTTGTGGTATTGTACTATCTGTAGTATTCAATATATTTTCTAAAACGTTTAACATTGAATCAACTTTACTACTTGTCATATTGACTTTCATTTCAGCTTCTGGCATATGTTCCATTGTTGCATTCAGTTTTTTTGTTAAAAGATTCAAATCTATATCTCCATCAGTCATAAATTTTTTCAGCATTATATCTACTTCCAATAAGATTTGAGGAGGAATTTCACTTATGTGATTTAAATCAACGTTTAAAAGAACTCCTTGAGGGTAAAAGCTAATTGGCATGAAATTCTTTTTAGTATTTCTTGATGTTGTTTCTTTTTCTCTCTGAGAGTCGTGTTGCTGTTGATTTTGAAGATCATTTTTGGATAGAATATTTTCCACATCTGATTTATTTAAAGCATCTTTGGCGGAACTGCTTATTTCAGATTCAAAGTTGATTAAAGGAAGATTTTGTTTATGGTCTCCTATATGACGTTTTTGATTCATCGATTGCAATTTCAGAGGCTCAATTATCTGATGGGATGCCTCAGAACCATAACTGTTTGCCAGAGATCTACCTTGCGTCGATTCATTTTCAAAATTACTTTGGTTTTTATGTTCATTCGTTTGTTTTGATGTTCGTTCTACTACATCCTCCAACTGAAGACTTCTCGATTTGAAATTCTTTGTAATACTAGGATCATTTTCAAGATATTTAACTTGTTTCGATTCCTGATGTGCTGAATTAGACAGCTTGTCGTCTTTCAGAACATATTTGCTGAATTCATTGCCTTCTTTCATTCGAACAAACAAGCTTACTTCACTCGTGCACCCAAACACGTTTTCATTTGCCGTTCCTGGGTCATTTTCTGCAATTATTTTCGAACATTTTACACGAGCAAAGGAGTTGGTACTTAGTGGAGTTTTCCTCAAGTTTTTTCTATCATCAAATTGATAGTTAGTCACAACATTTTCACCTAAAGATCTACCTCGAACTATTTCTGGGTGATTTATTTCGTCACCGGTTAGACTGTCTGCTTTCGATTCTTCGTCTTTTAAAAATGGCTTATTATAATTCAATGATGTTGGATTTTGAGCAAAGCTGTGAGGTGTTTCCTTTTCTATATTTAATCCTTGTGTTCCTCCATTAAGTCTTCTTACATCCTGAGGACGTAAATTAAGTCTTTTTACGTTGCCAGTTCCATAATTGTGTCCTGCTGGAATATTTTCGCTTTGGTGCTTTCCTTCAAAATTCAAGTCATCATCATATTCAACTACAGAGGTTCTTCTATTTCCTATAGGCACGTCGAATGCATAAGATGGAATTCTGTGTCTAGGTCGACTGTTGGCCATAGACCTGTGCCAATAAGCTGTTCCATACTTTTTTTCAGTCTTCCCTTTCCCATTAGCATCAACATATTCATTCGTATTTGTTTTATTCAACCCATTATGGTCTTGAGTTCCTGGATTTTGAACTGTAATATCAGTATAATTCACAAATGAAACAGCCCATCTTTTTAACATGTCATCAATATCTGAGGTACTAGATGCCTTACTTTCAAGCTGATCCCGTCTGAACGAATTCGTTCGAGTTTGATTGTATTCCCTGGAATTTGTTGAAATCCTTCTAGTTTCCTTGCTTGGATTAGTTACAGATGTTACAGAAATTGGCAACGATTCCGGCTGTAAATCCCCCAACTGTAATTCTTTCGAGAGTCTGTTTCTTATTCTTGGTCTTACTTCTTTGTTCGATTGTTCAGTTGTAGAGTGATCACTGTCCTGCCTTTTGACTCCACATATCGGAACCATCCATTTCCAATTGCACAGTAAGTTTTTCTCGTCAAACCCTAGATGGTCGGCAGGACAAAGGAATTGAAAAGCTGCCAATTTTCCGTCACCAAGATCAGAGCAATAATAAAACCATCTACAATCCATAGGATCGGCATGAAATCCCGGAGTAGTACATTTGAACTTCTTCGGTGGAACGGGCATTAGTTCATCTGATCCTTCACAAGGCTCTGAATAAGATGGCCAATTACAAGAACCTTGATGTTCATCATAAACTAGTCCTCTAGGACATTTGTATACAAATATTGCATGTTGATTCACTGGCTGCGCAGTTGTTGTTCGGTAGTCTGCGCAGTGATAGAACTTGGTGCAATCAGTAGGATGTCGATAGAAACCTATTCTCTCGCATTTGAATTTTCTCATTTCTTCTGGATCGGTATTTTGCTCGTGAAGAACTTGTATTTCTTCAGATATTTGGGACTCTCCCGTAGAAAGCGTGATATCTAGATCAGTGAAAGAACCAAATAAATCTTTGGCGCCTTTAATGTTGTTTGATATTTCGTTTATTATTGGATAAGGATTTTTCCCGCAAGTGTTGCTTACATCGTCATCGTTTAAGGACCAAATGTCAATGCCTCCTATATCTTTATTCACAGCAAACTTAACCTGTAGAAAATAGAATGATGAGATCTATATAAAAATTTTAAAGAAAGAATAAAAACAATTCATATGTGCATTTTACTTTTCTTCATAATTAATATAGCTCATACAATCACTAAATATTGGGTATAAGGGAAACTTCTGTCGGTTTTTTTCTAAAGAAGAAAGAAAACATTTTTTCACCTTTTATTTAAAATATAATCTAAAATATAATGTCCTTTATTAGTTACAACGGTCTGCCAGCGTTCTGGCAGATTATCTAACACCCTAGAAAGGAAGTTCTCTGTGTTTTGGAGACAAGTATTCAGCCACTGCCATTTGGGCATCCTCATAATTTATGTATTCATTTTCATCAAGAAACTTTTACAGCGACTTGAACAGATGATAGTCAAGCGGGGCATTATCATGAGTATATGCTACTGAGGTAAAAAGTTCCTAACCCAACTTTGCAATATTTTATGCGGTGTTGTCGGGATGAAGAACCACACCTTTTCTGTTGATCAAAGATGGACGTTTATGTTCAATTTTTTGTTCAAAACATCAAGTTGTGAACAGGAACGACCATTTCATTTCCTTTCAGCAACTCATAGTGCACTATACCCTTGCTGTCTCACCAACAACACAACACAACCTTCTTCTGATGCATGCCAGCATTGAATGTGGGTGGTAGCATCTCCCCTTTGTAAACATATGCTTTCTTTCCAACTACGTGTTTATATACTATCTACTTTTCATCTCCAGTAATCAAATGGTTCATAAACGGTTCCCTTTTGTGGAGAACAAGATTTGAAGAACATATCAAAATTCTGTCAGTTAAATTTTTTTCGCTTAATTTGTGTGGCACCCAAAGAGAGAGTTTGGACACGAAACCATATCTTTTAATATAATTCAAAGTAGTAGTCTGATGGGTTCGAAGCTTGGAGCCATTTCTGTGATAGTTAACGTGGGATTTGTCCTGATCATTTTGCATAGCACTCCATCACTGACATTTGATGGCCTTCCTGATCTGGGTTCATCTTTCAAAGAGTGAAATTTCACAAGCCATCTTTGGCATGTTCGAGCTGTTACTGCTTCCTCTCCAAACACATCACACAAGTTTCTTTTTGGTTCCATCATGTTATTCAATTTTTGGAACTCAAACAACATACAATGCCTTAAGTGTACTTTTTGTACCCTCATGTTGACAGTTTTACAAGTTTAAAAAAACTAACTAAAATGCAAAAAAATGTGTATAAATCATCAATAATATGCTAATCTAACTGTTTAAGTGTATGTGTTAAACGGCAGATAAACGACAGAACTTTCCCTTATACCGAATAACTGAAAAGAATTTTCAAATTTGGACGCCTTTTCTAATGAATTTTTAGTTTTGTTTTTTTTATTTATATTTGTGAAAAATAATTAAATTATAAATTTACATATTTAATTTTATTTCCAATAATTAACTACCGTATTTATTCGAATATAAGCCGACATCGATTCTAAGCCAGCCTCCCCTCCCCTCCCCAAATCCTCAACAATTTTTGTGAAAAATGAAAAATAGTTTAAAATGGTTTATCGATATTCAGTTTTATAAAACTTGAATAAATTTAAAATGAGAACTAATAAGAAGGGAATAATGAGTTATTTTAACAGTTTTTTTAATTTTTAAATACATACATGAACTTGTAATTGTTCTAAATACCCCCATTCAATGAATTTTTTCCTGCGATTCTAAGCCGCACTCGCTTTTCAATAGCATTAACATTGGGAAAAAAGTGTGGTTTAGATTCGAATAAATACGGTAGAAGTAAAAGCTGACACCTATTTAAATATTTTATTACAGAGAGAGAGAGAGAGAGAAATCAATCTAGTTTTATCTTTGATAACATAGATAAAGCAGGTCACTATTTTCAGGGATTGAGGAAAAATTAATTAATTGGAATTTTCTGTGAAGTTTTTTATAAGTAAAAGGGGAAAATTACATTAGATTTCTTAAAAATTATTTATTCACACCTACTATTTTTCTCACATGATTCAGTGATTAACAAAACATTTTAATCAACTAGATGGCTGTTTTTCATTATGATAGTTGAGTTATCCCCGTTTTTGAACATAACTTTTCCTTCCAGGCAAAATATTCTAATTTAATTTATCATGGTCTATTAAGGTATCCCACTATGTTCGGAACCGGGATTTTACAAAAGCGCATAAATGGATAATTTTCATGATATTTAGTGTCACTTAGATTAGAATACACGTATAAAATTGTTTTAAGGATATTTTGACAAAAA
>BMAV01016350.1:207140-226868 GCA_019973955.1 Trichonephila inaurata madagascariensis
TTTTTTTTTCAAATTATTTAAAGCATTGTTTAAAACACCATCATTATTTGTAGCCCTTGACAATTTGAATTTTTTGAAAATGTGGACAGAATACCAGATCTTTCATGTTTAAATTATTAATTTAATACTACTTAATAAGAACATCCTAGTTTAATCTTAAAGAATAGGATAAATTTTGTACATGTTTTTCTTATTAAAAAATACTCCAGCATCAAAAAACTGCATTCTAACTTCACTGCAGTTAGCAGACAGGGTGTTGCGCAGACAGAACTACCGGAAGCTTTCAATTAACAAACAGTCTCAATTTCTAAGATATTATTTAGGATATTTATAACACATATGAAATATGTAAAGAAGTCCAAAACAAAGTCTTATTCATTGAATAAGATTTCGAATATTGTGGCAACATCTGTACAAAAATTATGCTTTTTTTTCAGTTCAGAGTTCAGAAATAATTAAAATGGAATATTAAAGAAACTATTCGAATTATTAGACAGAAAAAAGATGAATTTCAAGAAATGTTATGCTCTGTTAATTGTTAAAAGAGTATTGTGAAGAACTAGTTCTCTTTTCGAAATATTTACATGTCAGTCTTTTAAATGTTCAGTTTAACATAAAATACACGTTTTATTAAACTGCAGAAGAGAAAAGTGCTACATTATAATTATATTGGTTATCTCAAAAATTGACCTTAAATTTTATTCAAAGAATTTTAATTTGAATGTTTCTTTTAAAACATCTAATGTGAAAATTATAATGATTACGTCACTTCTTGTCCTTTGAGGCTCAGCGTAAGAATTAGGTCATTCGGGTATGCAAATTCCAGTGAACCATACGACATCATTCCAAATATACTTTGCTTAATATTCTTCTTCCAATGTAATAACCTTTTCTGCCTCTTTAATTTGACTATCATTATTTTACATTTCTTTATCTATATTTTTATAATTCATAGGCGTTGATAAGAAACGCTAGTAAATCACACGAGTTACTTTTTTTTATTTTGTTCACTTCCTACTATTGGTTCACACCCAGCCTAAATACATATATATAAATCTTGTTCAAATTTTCAGTCGTTAATAAAATACTTTTTATTCATCATTCAATTTCAAATACTTTTTTTTAAAACTTGTAGTACATAATATTTGATGTTAATACAGTTTTTTTCAAATTCTATTTAATTAATGAATAAGAAGTACAAATTAATGAATAAGTAGTGCAATGAATAAGTAGAACAAACAAAAATAATAGTCCAACAGCATATATGAAAAGGCTTATATTCGAGTAAATATAGTATTTTATATATTGCTGGGAAAGAATAAGTTGCATAAATATCTTTCTGGGACTCGACCCTGACCACTTTTTGGATTTATATTGACATATAGTGTGCATTTTTTGCTTAATTAAGTGTATTTAATTATAGAAGATTTAAAATATATTTCTCCACAATATGTAACAAATTATTGTTTCATAAAAGAAGAAATTTTTAGCTGTGTATAATTAGTAAAATTTCTTTTTTTTTTATCAAATTCGTTTACTGTTGAAAAGAAAAATAACAAACAAGATGCCTTTTTTCTTTAACTTGTGTGCGCGGACTTTTCACGGATCTACAATGAATACTAAATCATAGCTACATTGAATAATCTCAATATTTTTCTGTATTTTTTTAAAGAACACATAATACAAATTGTATGAGAATTGTTTTGTGGAAATAAATGTTTTGATTTTCAACCCATATTCTAGAACAATGGAATGCAATATCATGACCAACTTCATTTTGAAATTTCCATTTCTATTATGTTTAAAAGTATCACACCATTTTTTTTTTTAAGTACGACCAAATTTTATCGTTATCTTTTTGAGCTATGCATATCCAACCTATTATTTCCGAATTTGAAAACCGCCATATCTTTTTTTTAAACTTCTCAACTAAAAAAATAATTCATAATTAAATAATCTTTTAAATCTACTCATAAGAAATTATGTTTAAGAATCCACCGCAAAGGAAGTTAGTCATATGTTCTTAATTTAATATTTAGGTAACTTACGTTCAAACTAGAAATATAAAGAGGATTATTTGCGATACTTATCTAAATGCAGATGTTTTCAACTTTTAATCTATAACGTAGAAATCAGTCTTACAAATATAGCTCAGAGCCGTAATTAGGCGATGAATATGGCTTCTGAATCGATATCTCAAGTCTCCAAATTTCCTAAGCATTCTGCGCGAAGATATAAATTTCTGCCATATTTAAATGCGTTATTTTACACAACGATTCTCTTATGAAATTGAATTCCAAACTGAAGCAGACAATCCAGTTGTAAAAGTTGCCGTTTTAACACGGTTAGTTTCATTTTTAATCCATGAATTAAAGTCCTGGTTCCTTCAAAGGAGTGAATGTTTATTAAGGTATCCGACTACGTTCGGAACCGTGATTTTGCAAAAGCGTATAAATGGATAATATTAATGATATTTAGTGTCACTTAGGTTAGAAAATGTATATAAAATTGTTTTAAGAATAGTATTACAATAAAAAATTATTTAAGTATAATATTTTAACAAAAAATGAAACTAGAGAGACTAATTTTCAAAATATTCTTCTTTTGTGAAAAATGCTTCTTTTATAATAATATTTGGTCAGCATATAGCTTGACCTATATGCAGAGGCTCAACTAGAATTTTTGAAATATATAACTTAGAAATGGGTTTATCTGTGTTTTACAACAATAGAGGGGAGAAATTTTAAGAAAAAAACGCCGATCATTATTTCAATTGATTGTAAAAATAATGTGAATTTTTCAAAAATCCTAGTTCAGACTCTCTGGAGAAGTCTTTACTTTATATAAGCACACACACACACACAATAGTATTATTTTAGAAGCATTTTTTATAAAAGGAGAACATTTTGAAAAAAGGTTATTCTAAGTTAATTTTTTACCGAAATATTGTATTTAAATCATTGTTTTTGTCAAAATGTTCTTAAAACAATTTTATACATGTATTCTAATCTAAGTGGCGCTAAATATCATGAAAATTATCCATTTATGCGCTTTTTTATACCCACGGTTCCGAACGTAGTCGGATACCTTAACGTCGCACTGTAAAGCAACACGAAAACTTTTGGCAATGGCCGTCGAAATTTTGAGCCTAGGTCACGTGATGAGAACGACATCTGAGCCAGCACCCCCGTCTCCAAACTAACACACCGTGCCAACCGGAGAACTTTGAGCCTTAACTGATTTATATATATATAACCCTTTCAGAGGTCAATTTTTTTGCCCAAAATGTTAGAAAAAAAGCACATTTTTTTTATTGCATATAGCAAAGCATAATAATTAACAGAATGCGAAAATGGAACAACTTTATTTAAATTTTCAATTAAGGTATCCGACTACGTTCGGAACCGTGATTTTAAAAAGGCTCATAAATGGATAATTTTCATGATATTTAGTGTCACTTAGGTTAGAATACATGTATAAAATTGTTTTAAGGACATTTTGACAAAAAAAGTTATTTAAATACAATATATATTTTGGCTAAAATTTAACTTAGAATAAACTTTTTTCAAAATGTTCTCCTTTCGTGAAAAATGCTTCTATTATAATATTTTGCCAGTATATAGCTCAGTCCTCTGTACAGAGGCTCAACTATGACTTTTGAAAAATTCACATTATTTTCAGAGTTACAATCATTTGAAATAATTAGCGGCGTTTTTTTCTTAAAAATTTCTACCCTCTGTTGTCGTAAAACACGGATAAACCCACTTCTAAGTTATATATTTCAAAAATTCTAGTTGAGCCTCTGTACAGAGGTCTGAGCTATATACAGTCAAAATATTATTATAATAGACGCAATTTTCGCAAAAGGAGAACATTTTGAAAAAAGTTTATTCTAAGTTAATTTTTAGCCCAAAATATACATTGTACTTAAATAATTTTTTATTGTAATACTATTCTTATAAAACAATTTTATATACATTTTCTAATCTAAGTGACACTAATATCACATAAATATTATCCATTTATACGCTTTTGCAAAATCACGGTTCCGAACGTAGTCGGATACCTTAAAGTTTTTACACTATATTTTTATTTTATAATATGGAACACAAAACCCCCTAAATATTTGCTGTTTATAAGTACTTTCTCCGACCTGTGAAGGATGTTTCACATATTTTTAAAGAATTTCTCTCATACAAAAAATATCGTGTTCGAATCTCTTTTTCAAACGGTTGAGGATTGTGTGTGTGTGTGTACGCACAATTATGCACGCACAATTTGAAGCACTCAATCTTACATTGCAATGGGGACAGAGATAATTTCGGCTTTTTTGGATTATCTTTCCATTTTCATTTCTTCTCAAGCAACAAATTGCATGCTGCCTCGCCAATCCCTATTCTTTATTGAATCTTTTCTCAAGAATCTATATTCCTGCCTTCACCACAGAAAACATCCCGGACGAGAAGTATTTCAGTACCATGGACGAACTGCACCTCTTAAAAAACACATTAGCACAAATAATCTCACTATAAGAATTAAAAATATGCGCGAATCAAAGAGGAAGAAGAAAACATCAGTGACCGTACAGCCAAACCGATTGTGGCCAGTTTCGGTAGCCCGTACGGTGTACGGGCAAACCTGTTTAATGTTAACCAGGTGTTAACGGGCATCATCCCTTTTACACGGTGGGTCTTTAGTATCACTAGGGCTCAAACTCACGACACGCCGGCTGCGAATTCGCGATCATAACTACTAGGCTACTGTGGCTCACCTAATGCCGTAAAAGATTCATCTTATGATCGATTGTTAACTAGAATTGGGGGTTTCCCTATGAGATGGCTTAGGAATAAGAAGAATCTGGTACAAGATCTGGCGTCGTTCTCGTTACTTGTACAAAGCTCAGAATTGTGAAATTTGTCGGTAATACATCTCAGATGTATGATACAGATGCAAAGCAACATTAATTCAAAGCAAAACAACATAACTCAAAACATTTTGAAAACTTTGTCACGATTTTTCAGATCAGGCATGCTCGACGATGCGATTAAGCGTGATAGTCAAATAAAAGCTTCGCAGTTTATCATTAAATGCTATTACAAAAAAGAATAAATATTTAGGAGTCGCGCGAAAAGAATAATTTTCCCTCTTTCTTCCAAAAAAGATATCCAAGAAATTTCCCCTTTTTATTTCTATATTCAAAATTAAAAGAACGACGCGAAACTAGATTTAATTTTGTTTTAGGAGTATTAAAATGCAGGCTTGAAAACGGTATAAAGCATTTTCAACTAGGATATAGTATTAAATTTTTTTCCGTTAGTTTTACTTCCCTGTTCATTTTTCACACAGATAAAGATTACACATGATTGCGTCTTTTGTTTACATATTTAGATTTCTAAAGGACTGTTAAAATTCACTTCCTTATAATTCATTGTTATTTAAATTAGGCTTGCAACCTGTTGTCAGAATGTTAATTTGAATAACAAACAATCAAAAAAGCTGCGATTCAGTGTACATCAGAAGTAGTAGCTGTTTGGTTAAGATAATCTCTAATTTTTTTTGGGAAATTTTTTAATTATATTTCTAATAAGTTTATTTTTTATTTGGAACGATTTAAAAAAATTGAAAGGAATTGCGTAATTGAATTTAGGTAGTGTTTGCTTATAGATGTCCCTCTGGATTATTTTAAATCAGCCATCTTGCTACTGAAGTAATAGATTAAAAATTTGCATGAGATCATTCATTGATATAGACATTGTTATCATGTGGCGCTGAACATCACAATCCATTAACAAGGTATGAACAATTACGGGTGGGTACAACTAGAAAAAAAGGTGTAAAAAAGAAATTTTTTTTCCTTTGACGCATTTTAATTTTTTGTATCTTTAGAAGTCTTTAAAATCCACATTGCTTAGCAGTGATAAAAGCGGAAAAACCGAGGACATAGCTATTTATAAAATATAAAATGATGCTGAAAATGGGATATGTTACGCCTAGTTCAACTGCCCCGAATGACCGCATAAACTACATCAGGAAATGACATTTCAGTATTTTTATATTTCTAAGTGTTTAATGTTGTTTAAAGTAATTCGAAACACTGTCGCAATATGAAGAATCGGAGTTCGTTCGAAAAATATTTTGCAAGACGACATCTACTAGGTTTTTGAATCTCGACAAGTGGCCCTGGTTCTTTTTTTATTTTATTTTTTTGTTGTTTAATTAGGTTTTAATTATATTTGGTGTAGAATAATTTGAATATATTTATCCTCGTTTGCAAGCAAAAATTGCTATTTTCTAAAACAAGAACTACCAGTGTGGTGTGAATAAATTAAACTCCCCCCCCCATCTGTGAGCGGTGTGGAACAAAATTATATATTTTTTAAAAAAAAAAAAAAAACTTTTTTTTTATAATTCTTGCTTTTTGTTATTTTTTAATTACTGAACTTAAAGTAATGAACTCTGAATTCATGAATAATTTTATAATGACAGATGACAGCGTTCTTTGTAAAAATTGGCTTTAATTGGATAAAAGTAAATAAAAATTTTTAAAAAAAACGTTCTATTTTTTTAAATTTTTAGTGTTGATTTTTCTTTGAAATATTTATTTTCTATATTAATGTGAATTATATATGACTGACAATGTTACAGAAGAATAAGTCTATGATTTTAACTCGTAAATGGTCAATAAATTTCGAAGCTATTTTCTTTGGATTAAAAAAGTAGAGGAAAAAAAAAAAAATAATAAAAAAAATAAAATATTTTTCTTTATCCGAAATTCTTTTCGTTCATCTTTTTTTTTCTATCAAATATCAGTCTTTAAATGAGATGCAAGACTATTTGTGTTTTATCATATTTCAAGTGATTGACAGTTGACATTTTCCTTATAGGCTGCGGTTGTCTAGAAATCACAATCACGAACTTCGTGACCTGTGATATTCAATCCGCCTTCTTGTAGAATAATAGAGGATATTGCATGTTAAATAGAATTGAATTTCAAAGTTCTAAAATATTGTGATGCGAAGATTTAAAGGTGTGAGATATTATCTTAGATGTTGTGTTCTTCACTTTATTCGTTACATATTTCTGGCTGTTTATATGTGTGCTCTACTCAGAGGTCCGTATAACATAAACAACTCGTAATTTTGAATCACAGTCAGATGACGAGGTAGGCATCTAAACTGGCATCCTATTCTCCAACGTGAAGACTTTGAACTCTATCTGATTTGATGGGCATTAACTCTGCTAATGGGTAATATTATAATGCATTTATATAAAAAAGCTTATGAAATTAATTTTATTTAATAAGCTCTCATTTTTCTACCTACCAATATGCATCTCTGATTATAATTAAAAGACAAAAGAGCTAAATCGATCATTTTCTAATTTGTATCCTAATTATTAATTTGTGACAGGAAGATAACATAAGATAAGGTGTATAAATAGACCATTTAAATCGTCAAGTTGTGACCGGGCTTTATCGCGACTTCCACTAATTGTCCTCTTGGGATTCGGTGGGGCCAAAATGGCAATTCTTTCCAACCAATTCAAGAAGAGCACGTGTTTATGCAAATTAAGAATCATATATATTGGAAGGTTAGCATTCGCGAGGATCGCTAAGCAGGAGAAAGGGTATCCCCAACGGAGGGGATACCACATTGGCGCCCCAAAATGTCTTTTCCCTCTTTAAATTCGTTTATATTTAAACACATTTTTGTCACTTACTAAATCATATAATATATTTGGGTAATAAGAATGGTATTTTTAAAATATCATTTTTTACACTGAATGTGCAAACTGGATATATGAATGCAGTAACTTTTATAAGAATAGATATTAACAAAAAAGTAACATTTTAAACAATTTAAAATCTAAATTTAATTATAACTTAGAAAAAGCCTTTTCGCATTACCTGTTAGAGTTTCCCCTGCAAATGCATCTTCCATATCATCTGTCCAAGCAGATGGTTCAAAGTATCCAACAGGAAGAAAAATCAAAAGCAAACATGATATTAATTTACCCTGGAAGAAAAAGGAGATTTGATTGTAGAAAATTCTGAAATGCAACAAAAAAGAATCAAAAATATAAAATTGAAATATAGATAATTATTTAAATACGATATATTTTTTCGTAAAGTTTTACAAAGCCTCAATACAGAATTTCGTTGAAAAGTGACAACGCTTGATATTAATTTGTATATATAGTTTTATGTTTCAATATAAAAATCTAATGGTAGTAATATTTTTTTAGAATATGATGTGAAAAAAAAATGAATCTTTAGAATTCATTTTTTGCCATGGATTGGTTTCTTTGTGTACATTATAAGCTTGTTTTCTGCAAAAACTTCTTAATTTTTGTTTTTTAAATGTTTTGCTTAAAGAACATTTTAAAAGACAACGTTCAATTATATTATTCCTTTTACTTTTTTTAAAAAACTTTTTCGTAAATAAGACTAAATATAAACAAATGAGTAATTGTTTTAATATTTTTATAAGGAAATCTTAGGGGGAGAACGACAAAGTACATCTATCATATTTGTTAAAAGAAACTGCACAATTTATGCAAACCAAGCTCTTTCGATTCTTTGAAACTATTTATCACACCTGAATATTTAGGTTTGTCCGTAACACAAACAAATTGACTAATTGTTAAAATTTTCTAGCAGGAAAGTACCACCATTTCTTCAAATTAAGACAAAAAATAGTGAAATAAATGAATAATTTGTTCGAAAGAATAAAAAAAACCTTTTAGGAAAGCAAGCTAAAAAATAATCTTTTTCTTTTTGTCAGTTTATCAAAATATTCCTCACAGAAGTTATGAACCAGAAAAACTGCCTAACATCTCTTTTTACATCATTAACTAGCTGCATGACCCGGGCTTTCTCTACTTTTATAAATTTTCCCTTTCCTTCACAAAATCAGCTTTTCTAATACTTTTTTCCAAAAAGAGAAAAGCATTAACTTTTTTAGTGTAGGATATCATTTCATTAACGCGAAAGAAAAGCAAACGGAATGATTTAGAAATCATTTTCATAAAAACGTATCGATTTTGACTCATTTTAGGTAAAATCGTTAAAAAATAGAAAATATCATTATTTTCTAAAATAAATTATACCATATCGTGGTGAAGTAAATGATCTTTCCAATTCTGTAATTATTTTTTGTCTGAGTCTCATAAAAAAAATTAGATCGTGTTTTAAAAACGGCGGGAAAAAAACCGTTGAAAAATTGGAACTTCGCCGCTTGGCGGGAAAAAATGCCTACAGGGGTAAAATAATTATACGTTTTGTGAGGTTTTTAATTAACATCTTTTTAACTAATTGCAGTATCGGAATATAAATGGTCAAAGCGGATTCCTCGAATCATTTCCGATCTTTTGGTACCTTCGGCGAGTTTCTGCGTCGTGCGGTTCGTGAGAAGATAGAGATAGGTCAGATAGATAGATAGATACGTTTGTTTACCTACGAATTTTAATAGTGTAGATGAATGAATATCTAGAAAAAAATAAAAAAAATTTAACAATCATAATTAAAAAAAAAATTTGCCTTTAACAATTCTATTCTAAAGTTTACTTCTGTGATTTATATTGCTAAAAAAATATGTAAAATATAAAAATATGCCAATGGAACCGCAAGGAGCATTCATGAAAAGAATTATTTTACCATACTTTTTCTAAATTTTTACAGTCTTATACATTTTTATATTTCTTTTAATTTAAGCTCAAAGTTTTTAGCGTAAATTTTCGATAGACCCTCCAGAATTTTTTAAATTTTGTGTAGCTGTACTTTTTTAAAGAGAAAGTTTAATTTTGTGTAATTATATTTTTGTAATTTCAAAATTCTCTCCAAATACTTTAATATCTTGAAATCATAGAACCAATAACAGAAAACATTTTAAGAATGATTACTAAAATTTTCTATCATTTGCTGTGAAATAAATTATAATGCATTTAAATAAAAACTGTATTCTGTTGTCGGCATAAAAAGGTCTGTAAATTAATTTTAAAAATATAACATCAATGGAAATTAAAAATCTTTAGGAGCATCAGGATTAAAAAATAAAATAAGAAAGAAATATTCTAGTGATTTTTAGAAAGATCACGAAAAAAGATTAATAGTTTATAAAGTTATAAAAAAATATAATCAGAAAAATAATTTTTTACGATAAACGCAATCTGTGCAGAAAAATAAAGATATAGATTTTGTAGATATCTATAAACAGATATCTACGAAGCATTGTGGATTAGGTTACATTGATACAGGAAATGCCGGAAAACAGAAAATCGTTAACTAAGGTATCCGACTACGTTCGGAATTGTGGTTTTGAAAAAGTATATTAATGAATAATTTTCTTTTGATAATTAGTGTTCACTTGAATGAGAATAAATACATAAAAATGTCTTAAAACTATCATACTATAAAAAAAATTTTAAATGCCAATTTGGGGCAAAAAAGGGGAAAAAATTAATATATTTTCGATATATTCCTCAAAATGTTTTTATGATAATCATATTTTGCCTATATATTTTGCTCTCTACAGAACTTGAACGGGGATTCTTGAAGAATTCATATTATTTTCAGAGTTACTTACTACCGATCGAAATAATAACCGGTGTTTTCTATTCAAATTTCTCTAATATGATGTATTAAAAAATGAATGTAAATCCACTTCTAAACTTATATTTCATAAATCCTAGTTCAGGCTCTGTAAAGTTGTCTTAGCTCTGTACAGGCAAAACATGTATATTATAGAAACATTTTTCCATAAAAAGGATAATATTTTGAAACTATGTCATTTTTCGCCAAAAAATAGCATTTAAAAATCTTTTTATCAAAAAAAAAATTCTTAAAATAATTTTATACCGTAAAATCCGGCGTATAATTCGCACTTATACTTTAAAGCTGCATTTTCTAATTTTGAGGTTTATTAGCCGTATAACGCGCATCCTCTTTTTTACGGAGGAACCTGCAATGTACGTTAGCAGTGTTATTGTATTTTAAAGCTATTTGTTCAAGATATTATCCAAGGATTTTGATAAATTAGTATATTTCTAGAAAAACAAACTTTTAAGTTCATAAGGTATGACATTTTTTTTTTTAAAAAAAAAAAACAGTATTCCCATCTTTGTAGAAGTGTAAACTTTTTTAATGCACGTCTCTTTTTATTTTTGAAGCTATCATTTTTATACCCGACATATAACGCGCACCCGTAAATTTCGATCTAATTTTTTGTGTTAAGGCTGTTTTCGGTTAATGTTAAAAAATAGGACCCGAATTCGGAGCATTTTTTCAGATATAAAAGAAATGAAAAATTGATATTCTGGCTTCACTATCCTTTAGAGAGCAGCATTTTTTGTCATACTTCCCATTTTTAACCGAGTGGATTCATTTTTTCTGGTATAAAATGTGTTTCGCATTTTTTATCCTATACCGTAATGTTAAATGGGCTTTGCCTTCACGTATTAAAACAAAAAAGAAAGTATTCCCGGAATATTTTGAAATTTTTAAAAACACTATATTGTTAACAGAGGTACGAGTTATAATACTGCAACTTTCCCATGGAAGTTGGGTCATTTTTCTGTCTGAAAATGTGTTTAGCGTTTAGTTAGAGCTCTCGTACTTTTACCGAAAACAGCCTTAAAAGTGCGCGTTATACACCGGATTCTACGGCAATTGCTATTTATAAAATTTATTAGTTAAAAATATTTAGTAGAATCCGTTGAATGCAATAAATTGCGAACTCCTCCAAAGGAAAGTGTTTAAAAGCAAAAACAAACCAAAATAAAAATCTTTTTTTTTAAAAAAATAGACATCGAAAGAGAGCTAAATTGAACATATAAACAAAACACTACTTACACGGCACCACGCCATGTGTTTCACGTCCATCGCGAAAACCCTGCTTCCTTACTCGCTGCTAAAGACAAGATTCTTTGCTCATCCGCAGAAAGATGATTTTTCCTTCCGGCTGTGGATGTGCGCTCCTTAGCGAAAGTGAAGAGAGAGAGATGAGAGGTCCTGATCAAAACAAGTTACCTGCCTGGCCTTGTTGCCGCTTCGCTACCCTGACTCATCCGATTAAAACAAGAGAACCGTTTATTGTTTCCAACAACAATGCACCACTTTCTACCGTGGCACAATATTTACATTTGTGCGAAAAAGGGGGTTTGTTTTTCTTTGGTCTTCAGAACATCCATTTAAGGACGACAAAGGAGTTCTTTTATGATGGAAAAGTATCGAGATCTTTTTTTCTATTTCTTCCGGATGAAAATGCCTAAGGATCTCTTAATCCAAATCAATGACTCGTTTAACAGATTAAGGTGGGGATGTTTGATTACTTTCTTCATGGATTAGTGCGTAATGGATTTGTGGAGGATGAAATATATTGATTTTTTTACAAGATGGTATCGTGGGACTATTTGAAAGAAAATATCCATTTAAAAAAATGGTGGGTGGGTGTTCTATTTATTTTTTTGTGTTTCAACGTCCGATATACGTATGAGTTTCCAATTGCAAAAGTTTCGAAAGGGATACGCACAAAAGGGTCAAGAAAAATATTGAAACATAATATGCAATATCATGAGATTTTATTTTTTATATTTAACTATGTGATGGATCTTTACGCGACCTTCACACTAATCCTCTTGGGGAATCTTCGGGCTAGCATTCGTTTTTAATTCACAACCATCCCTCTCAAGAAGAAACCGTAAAATTCAGATTAGTTCGACTATATGAAGTCAGAATTTTGTAATTATATAGAAGGAGGTAGGAAGCAGCTACATTCGCTACGCAGGTAAGATTGAATAAGGTTTACTTTCGCATGTAAAGATAAAAAGTGGTGTTTGCCACTGAGTTGAATCAGTAGATTTGAGGTTAGAAATCAACAACAGATTACGTTGAGTTAAATAAGTTGATTCCACATATTTGCTTAATAATCATTGCTTTCTCCGTGCTCTACTCATTTGACATTCACTTAGTTAATAGATTGTTGTTAGTTAGTGTGTTTGATTAAATAAATAATTGTGATTATATATATGGAATTCTCTGATTCTGCTTTCATTCTTCCCACACCCTTAGGAAGGCAAGACAGTGAGAGAGAAACTTCAGGGGGAGAAGTTTCTCACAGCTACCTCAAGTACTCGTTTTCCGAGCGGGTTAATTTTTTAAAAACAAAAATTATAATTCTTGATATATAATAACTGAATTGTAAGGAGAGTAAAACCCGGTACACAAAACAATGTATAGAAAACTTTAAACTAATTTTTTTAATGAGAGAGGGCAATTATTATTTATCTATAACACCCCTTAAGCCCTTGCAATACCTCTTGGGGGTCAATTTTTGCAAATACCCAATTGTATCATATATCTCTTCTCTATGAAAGGAAAGATCATGTTAAATTTCAAATCTGTTGGTCTATATAATAATTCTAAACGGGAATATTTAATTATAACACACCTTAAACCCTCGCAACACCCTTTAGGGGTTGATTAAGGTAAAACCGGGTACCTTCTTCATGGACAGTGGATAGAGGGCAACCCAGTGGCGCACACAAGGGGGGGAGGGTCTCCGGGTCCGGACACTACCCCATCGCCTTTGATTTTTTTTTCGATTGTTGATAATCGTACATATATAATACGTAAAATTGAATTAAGTATTTGTTATTAATAATTCATTTTATTAATGAATACTAATTATTTATTCAATAATTTATTTTTTACTGTTTTTCATTTCCATCAGTCGATAAAATTAAAAGAATATGTTTGGCGGCTTATTGGGGTGTGATACGAGAAAAACGGGCTTTCGACACTCGACCCCCTCCCCCTCTTGAAAAATTTCTGTGTGCGCCACTGGGGCTACCACACCCTTGATCCTACCGGGACTCGTTTCTGAGTTATAGCGGCAAGCATATTCTACGCTTTCTTTTAAAATATAAATTGATTGCTATAAGAATAAATAAAAATAATAAAATATGTTGTACATTAGTAAATACAAATCTTGATATAAGTAAAAGTGCATATTTTAATGCTGTTTTAACTATAATAGGCAATACTCATGACGGTCACATGATAACGGCTCTTTAAATCCTACTGGCTAGAATTCTAGCATTCACTGACTCATTGCTACAATAATCCAAAGCATGTTAAAAAGGAATACAATTTATATCAGGTTTTCTAACATTTAGTTTAATAAAATTAAAGGTAAGGAGTATTTTAAAAAAGAATTATACTATACAGAAGATCGTTCGCCCTCTATGGAAACAATTTTGGAATTCATTTTCTCGTTTGAATTTTGAGATAAAATTTTGGCACCTTCACGATAATCGTCTGCTAAGATTTTCTTTTGATTGGAATGCAAAATAAAAGATTTATTTAAAAAATGGATCCTAAAAATTATATATGGCTCAAAGGTTACGTAATTCAGCATTCCAAGGAGAAATATTCATATCGACAAATTAAAACGCTGTGTAAAAACTCAGTTATTGCATTTCAATCAAAGGTATTTATAATACACATTAAAAATTTGAAAGAGAAAAATCGTTAAGAAGAAAGTAAAAATGAAACCATGACCACGAAACTTCCTCCTAAGACTGTTCAAGCGCAGTCAACTATCAAAAAAGTGAAGTCTATGATCTTAAAAGAAAATCCACCCACTCGAAGATTTATTGCATCGAAACTAGGAATGTATTCTGTGGAACTGTAATCAAAATCCTTCATAAGGATTTAAAATTAAAATAGATGTTTAAGCCTAAAGTTCGTCTCCTTTTTTAAAACATATTGTTAAAAGAAAAGAATTAGAAGAAAATTGTAGAAAATTATGTAAAAAAATCCTAGCTGCTGAAAAATGAAAATTTGTGGTAACACTTAATGAGATATGGGTATATTTAAGAGACTGTACTAAAATAAGAGGTCAATTTTCTATTGCTCAACTGACGGGAACAACTACGAAAGGGCTTCGTCAGTGTACAGAAAAGTTTCTAAAGGGATTCATGATAGTTGCAGGATTTTGTTACAACGGCAAATTAAAAATCAAGAAAGTCTCAAGTAAAGTCACAATTAATTCACCCTACAATCAACAGAACATTTTAGATCTAATTTTTGAAGAAGAAATTCCAACTTTATACGGAAAGGACATTGATAAATTTGAGCTTTATATGGTCAAAGCCTCTAGTCACACGTCTAAGTCAACTGCCGCTTATTTAGCACAGAAAGAATCATAAAGAGGAATAAAGTGTATCCCATTTGATGAAATATGGGTAAAATTCCCCTACGCTTCTGCAATGGACTTTTGTTCTTTCGGTTTATTAAAACGAGCCTTAGGAAAATGGCATCCAAGAACACTGAACGGACTTTGGAAAATGGTTCAAGAGGAATGGAGTAAAATTTCCATGACAGAACTAAGAAAAAGTTTACTTTCCTGAAAATTTCGAGCTAGAGCTATTGTCAATAATCATGATTATCAGATAGAAACAAATTTCTACAAAAAATACGGTATTTATTACTAAAAATTATCTATCAAAATCGTAGTGCGAACGATTTTCTCTATTAGATAAAATAATAAAAATAAAAAGGCTTTATTATAAGTGTAAACCACATTATAATGCATTTTAAATATACATCATTATTTCTATTATCTTAAACTTTTATAGAAGGAAAAATTATTATTTTATATATCCAGGTAATATGACCCCTGCTATAAATGCAGATCAGCAAAAAATCGTAAGCTTGCGAGCTTTGTTATTAATACTAAAAATACTATTAATTATATGACGAATACAATTTTAACAAGTAACTAACATAAATTAATAAATTTATTAATGTAATATATACGTTCTTTGGCAATCTGAGATTCAGAAAATATTTCTCAAATAATTGTATTTTTCTCTTTCTTTACATGCTTAATGTACACGCTGGTATGTACGAGGGCTAATGTAGCATTGATTTATTTCTCTTCCTCATAAATAGTGCGCGAATATTCTTTCTTCCTATACTAACAAGTGATGGTTGAGAATGATTTTAAGAAGTCTGTGCCGTTTTCAAATACTCTTATTTGAAAAGGCAATTATATATAAAATCATGGGAAGAAATTTAGAACGTAAGAGAATTGTGTTTCGAAAAGAAATTACAGAAATTGGAAAAAAATACATCACAATTAAATTTTTTAAAAAAAAAAAAAATAATAATAACAATAACTAAAACAGATTATGTTCTTAAAGTTATGTATATACTTATAAAACTGACTGGAAAAATTAAAATCGTATTGTTATATTACAGAATATGATTCGAAAAATTATCAAAAACTATATACTTTCCCGGTCCAATATACTTAACACGTTGAAACATGATTGTTTTAACTACCAGTTATAGGCATTCAAAATTTTTATCTCAACAAAACACACCAGTTTTATTCTCGGAGACGAAAATGGAATTTCTGAAAACTATTAATACATACATTAGTCGTCAAAAGTACACTTAAAATTTCCTGTAGAATTTAATGTGTTTTCATCTAATAAAAATTAATATATTGGAATTACAATCTTTTTTTAATACCTACAACTTGTTCTTACTAAAATAACATAATCAATTTTTAAAACATAGTATAACTATTATTTTGAAAAATTAATATAATAAAACAAGTAATATAAAAAAAAAATTAAGTCGATTCTTACTTAGGTCAACAAAGAAAAAAAAATATTTTATTTTAGCTACTTTTTATTAAACAGTTAAAATTAATATAAATATGTATATACATAGGACAGAATCACAATATTAAGTGGTAATTAATTTTTATTCATTATCATTAAAGTATCGTATTGTCATCCAAAACAATCGTGTTTATAAAATTGCAGTTCAACTGAATGCTTTAAAACGTGAGAAAAAAAAATATTTTCAAGTTTTAACACAAGTTGCCAAAAGGGTCGCTAAGTCACCAAAAAAGATACCAACGTGGCCGTATTTGTAATTCTTTAAATAATTAGTTTGTGACATCTCTCGCGTTCTTCTTCTAACATAACTCCTACGTTCTTTGACGGCCACGATTAATGGCAAAACTTTTCCAACCCAAATCCAAGAAGTAAAAACGAAGCAACAATGCAAATAAGATAACCTTTAAGAGGATAGAAAGTTTAGTGAGCAAAGATGGCAATTTTAGAGAAAGCTTAGTTCGGAACAGGTGGAAGTGTGATTAGACGGCTACTCAGGAATCACGGAGATCACGCCCGTTGTACAAGGTGCATACTATTGCACTCGCGCCTACCCTGAATATCTGAAGTTGATTGGATCGATAATTATTCCTCCAAGGTAGGAAGATTGTATTCTGAACGCTAGTATAATATTGAAGCGAGATTAGGCAGATAATTAGTTATATATTTGATAAGTGATCTAATTGCGCGATCTGACTTAATTAAATCGGCCTACTTTGGTTTATTCTCACTTAATATAAGTTTGTTCGTTATATATAAGTAATTTAAGTTAAATTCTTAATAAAAGTCATATTAAGAATTATAGAATGTCTCATCCTTCCGAGATAATCCCACACCTCTAACTTACGCGGAACCCCCAAGACAGCTATCGACAGATGGCTATGTCACAAGTTTTAATCAATTAATTTTTATTAATTATAATTAAATTATTGTATTGTCATCCAAATTAATTATATACATAAAATTTCAGCTCAGTCGAGCGCTTTAAAATGTATTTTATTAACGATTGAAAATCCCACCAAAATAAATAAATTTAGAGAGAGTGTGAGCTAAATAGTAGGAATTGAAAAAAAACTACTGAAAAATTACGTGACAAAAGTCTTTGTACACTTAAAAAAATCTCAATGTAGCTTTAAATATTGCGTTTCTTTCTTAACTTGGTACTTAGTAGGATATCTTTTAGCGTCCATAATAACTTTTAAACACCTTGGTATGGATTTCATCGGTTCATTTTTATTTATTTATTTTGTTATTTCTACATGGATGTTCCTCCATTCTTCTGTGTTTGTTTTTACATCACGTTTTAACAAGAAAGCAACATAAGAAACAACATAAGAACAAGTTGCATACATTATAAAAACATTGTAATTCTGATATATTAATTTTTATTAGTCGAAAACATTAAATTTCATCGAAAATTATAAGTGTACGGGCATTTTTAACGCCCACTGTACTTTACACGATTTGTCATCCACATACTTAGTCCCAGTCATTCTGAGAACAAAATCTTTGTTGTAGCAGAAAATTTCTAACATATTCCATTTAATGGAACCATAAGTATGAAATCCTTTTCTGAAACTATTTTATTTGCAAATAGTTGACAGCAGGCATCATTAAACGCACGACTTCAATTCAGCTTTTCAGCAAAAACAACTCAAAACGGGAAGAATATTTCAACAAATGAAATATTTTTTGTTGCCATTTATACAAAAAAGAATTTAAAGAAACAATACGAGGAATTTATTTTTAACAAATCTCAGCTCGTTTTTAATAAAAATGATGATATGTAATTCCGCATATGAAAATCAAAATATCGTCTGTGCATTATAAAATAAATTCTTGTGTGTGCACATTGATCTATTTATACTTGTAATATTATCTATAACTGAACCCACAAAATCAGACTGGCTAGTGTTGTTTATTGCTAGTATTATCCTTTCTAGAACAGTTGTAAGTATTTTACAGTATGTAGTTGATGAGTTTTTTAAACAATGTATAAAAAATGTGTAACAGGTACAAATTGCTAAATTGATGAAATGGGAAATTGTGTAGAAAAAAAAATTGAGGATTAGTTATAAAATTTTAAATTTTATGCTATACTAGCCAATGACAATATTATTAAATTGGCAGCTTTTATCTACGAGTATATATATAAAGGAGAAAAGCGACTCACTCATTCACTCTTCTCGATATCTCCGGAACTATTAGACCTACAGCCATAAAATTTGGTTGGCATGTTCCTTTCATAGAATAGAGATCCGCTAAGAGCCGATTTTGCGAAAATGGAACCCAAAGAGGCGTTACGGGGGGATTAAGGGACGTTATAAATAATTATTTCCATTTCTCAACTACTGGACGTACAGTCTCGAAACTTATTCATGCAGATTCCTTTATGGAGTAGAAATCCGTTACAAAATGGTTTCCACAGAAATCAACCCTCAAGTGGCGTTGCGTGAACTTAAGGGGCGTTACAGGTAATTATTTCCATTTTTAAACTATTAGACGTACAGTATTGAAATTTGGAAGGCAGATTTCTTTTGTGGAGTAGAGATCCCTTACAAAACGGCTTTTACAGAAATAGAACCCCAAGGGGCGTTGCGGAGAATTATGGAGGCGTTACAGATAATTATTCCCATTTTTAAATTATTAAACGAACAATCGTGAAAATTTGTAAGCAGATTCCTTTCATGGATAGACATAAAATGGTTTTTGCAAAAATCAACCCCCAAGAGGCATTGCGGTGAAATAAGTGGCGTTACAGATAATTATTTCCATTATGAGGGAATGATATAAGCAATATCCATGCCGTTATTTCAATCAAGGAAATAATTGTGTAATTTTTTTCTTGTCTCAGAGGACACATATAATGTTCGTTGTGGGCGCCCCCCCCGATGGAGCCAATTCCAGCATACAGACAATTTTTACGAGGAACATGGTGATTGGACTGAGAAAGTCAGTTTAGTCCAGGTGCCTTCTATTTCAACTGACACTACCTAGTCCCCACGGTGCACTGGTTGGAATGTGACAAGTTTTAGGGCG